>UZAN01040970.1:31911-44879 GCA_900618425.1 Echinostoma caproni
GACCGCAATGCTCAATATACTTGCTTTACCCATATACACAAAACGATTGGTTTTAAAAATTAAGGAATTTGTGATGACGAATCATGCTGCATTGTTTGGAGTCCCAGTCACCAGTCAACCGTACAAATACTCTAAACGCGGAAAAATCCTACGTGCCGGTTGGCAAACTAGCTCTCGGTTGCACCAATCCCCGTAAGACGATTGTAACTACAATAGTGAGTCACAATGTCCGTTCTTTGTTTGCAAAGGTTCAGGATTTATCCTACCTGTTTCAGGGAAATACATTTCGCACTTTCTGTCTTCGTCTTGTGTCCCCATGCCTCTATGGTGATTTGGATGACTCCGTGGTTGAATTGGATAATTTCGTCTGCTTCATGCAAGATAGACATCGGTGCAGCAAACGAAAATTGGGATGCAGTGTGATGACCTACATCAACTGTAAGCGGTATGACAAGTCCGAAGTACTTTGCAAGCACTAACAAAATGGCATGGGTTGCTTGACCGCCGTCTGTTCCCCCAAATTTTCCCGCTTTCCATTTATCGCCACTAACAATTTATACATTACATCTCATTGTAGGTTATCAAATATCGACACATTTTATGATCTCTTCCTACCGGTTAATAAATCATCTCTTGCGGACAGCTTGCACCTAATCGCTGGTGCCTGTAACTATGCTCCTCTCTTTACACTTTATTCTGTCAAAACCTCAGTGACGTTACCACAGAATCCACTAGAAGAACCTCTCTCAACTAGATCATCTGATCGTTAATCACACCGGCACCTTTTCTACCGAATATTTCTCCCGCTTAGGTACCAGTGATATCAGGCTGATCTTGGTCAAACCTACGATTTAATCACGATCAGGACAGGTTCTTTTACCCGACCGGGGCTCACCATATTCCATCAGCGAGGACATTTCCCCAGACAATATTGCTCTGCTGTGATAGTCTCTGAAACTAGTTACTGACTGTTTTCTCCTAGACACAACTTGGTGTTCTGGTATGGCATTTCTACTGAACGTTTCAAACCATGTTTTTGACATAATCTCCTGTTATAATTTTGTTTCTTCAACGTGGCGATATATCAACACCTTTTCTTAAACACCGTCGTTGTGAAAAGGAATGTGCATTAAAATGTGGCCGGAGGACCGAAGTTCAATGGCTATTGTTTTAGATCAAGAGTGAAATAAGACGCTTGGATTCCGCTTTGTGCAATCCGTTTTTTGAAGACGAGTGACTGGACGTCTAAAAGGAGCGAAATCAAACTCCTCTGCGGGGTAGAATAAAATCATTTCTAGTTCCTCTATAGACGTTGAAGAATTGAATGCTGCACTTATTCATTCTTCATCCGATGCACTTTCCATTTACACTCACTCGATTTCACCACACACTCAGTCCTCGATTGAACTCATTATCTCTACTGAAGTGTTTAAACACGTGCGTTCTCTCACAGCTTCAACGGCACCTGGTCCAGACAACTCAAGTCCTACACTTGCTAACTACCTTGCTGAGTCACTGTCTCACATCTTTGCACACATAGCTAATCTTTCACTGAAACTCGGAATCCTTCGACAATGCTAGCACCCAGGGAGACTTACACCCATCATCAAAGGAACTACACGAGCCCAAACTGCTAAACGTGTCAGACCCATTTCTCTCATTCCCTCTGGTTTGAGATTGATGGAGCGATCGGTTTTGCATGATCTTTCATTGGCTGTCAACAACCCCGATGAGATTTATCAGTTTGCATACAAACGTAACCACGCTACACTGCAGGCCATTGCTCCTCTAGTCCACTGTGACTGCAAGTCCATAAACGACAAAACCAAACATGTGCAATGTGCATTTCTCGACTGTTCTTCTGCTTTGGACTCGCTGACCCGTTCTCTCTTTTGCCTAACAAACTGTATACATTTGCTTGTCCAACTTCTCTTCTTGAATGACTTTGTGATCACTTTTTGGAAACATATCAGTGTGTTAAATTGCGAAGAAGACAGTCAAAGGCGTCACTCAACAGTTCGGTTATTGTTCAAGGTGCTGTTTTATCACCCTATCTTTCTGTGATATATGGCAGTGAAATACATATTACTCCACCTTTAAGGTAGTTTCAGCAATTTGGTGATATTGGCACCTCATTTGTCGTGTCCAATCAATCAGAATTGGTAGCATATAACACATATTTATCTCACCTTGTTCTGTATTCCACTTCATTATGTCTTAATCTTATTCCTGAAAATGTCTTGAATTTATTTTTACTTATACCTTTCCGTATCTCCCTCCGACCATGTACAGATTCGGGGAAAGCCGATGGGTAGAGCCAGCTATGTGAATTGCTTAGGTGTCAAACGTGATAGTAACCTTTGCTATTTATTCTTCACATGCCCAAGCTACTACTCACAAACTGAAAGTTCCATCCTTTTAGATAAGAAGACTGCGCCACTTCTGCTCTCATTTGTCGGTGCTCTCCTCATACATATACTGCTCTTCCCCGCGATTTGCCCTGGTTTCCCGAAGGCTAATTTCAAGCTTTCAAGCAGGCATGGCCTGTCAGTAATTAACCGTGTTTCCCAAATTCCTTCGTCAGTTTTGATGGGAAATATCTGTGATGCTCATATTGAAGTTTGTTGACAATATTTTTTTCTGATTGCACACATCCAATCAGACATCAACCTGAGTGCATGCGAATCCCACCGCTTCCCCAAATCGAAATTCAAACTCATTCCTTCTCGGGTGTTTGCCTACCGAAACTCTTTGGTACCCTATCTTTCCTGGATAATGACCGACAAGGAAGTAGTTCTTTCTACACTTTCAAATGCATTTATCGGTTTGTTCACATTGTTTACACGCTGGATTTCCCATTTTTCTCTTTTTTCAAGCACTGTGACGGTGCTTCTGTTTTGGCTGAAAGCTAACGCTTCAATACAATACAATACAATACAAGATTGAACAGGCGTATAGTTTGACCATCAAGTGTTCAACAACAAATAACCATTGGAAAAAAATTTCATTTAATTTTACACAGCGCGTTCTATCACGTTTGCGTGGCATGTAGGTTTTAACTCAACACTGTTCCCCTGTTCTACTCCTTCTCATTAACATTTGTTCGCGAAAAAGCATGAAAAATGAAATCTGTGTTACTTTCCATAACTTTTCAACCTCCAGTGAATCTGTTGTAACTTCAAATGAATCCAACCAATCGCATTTAAATTGGGAACTCCACACGGTGATTGGTGCTTCTGCCCTGCAACACCATCCGGGAACGTTAGGTTGTTGACTGTTGATCGAGTGAGCCTTCGATGAGAGTGAATCACGTCAAGATGGATCGATAAATCAATCACCATGCTCAGGAGTGAATGTATACATCGTTCATTGCATGAATGGTCTCAGCCCAGACCCTCAATATCCTAGTGAGTAAATTGCATTGAGGCCAAGATTCATTCGAATAAAACCGCTTACTTTAAACGATATACAATCGCGTACATATTTCTGACATTGAAAGGCGTCCTTGAAAAGGATACAGTGAAAGATATAGAAGCATCTCATCTGAATAGCAAGATCAACTTTGAACTTATNATCTCATCTGAATAGCAAGATCAAATTTGAACTTATTCACTAGCTAACGGGAATCGCATTTTCCCCGCGATTTCCGGATTGACTAATGCAACCTATTCATAATGCCTATGGAACTGTTACTTACAGCTTCTCTCTTGTTACTCAACTTCGTCGCATAGGCTCTTATCCTTGTTGCATCATTCATCATTCTCGTCGCATTTTTACTCAGCCTTATTGCATCTGTCCGATCTTTATAGATTATTGTAAGCGACAGTTAGTGATAAGAAGGAGTTACATCTATTAATGATCCTACAAAAGACGGTACCTGGCACTTCTTGGAGTAATAAGTTGAGGTACACAAGGTATTCTACCCGACTTTTTTCACCATGAGTAAGAGTTTCGTCCACTTACGAATTCATGAAAATCCGGGAAATATTTGACAAAGTGGCATCCTCGGTGCTACCGAAACTTTATACCCATTCACCAATCATAAACGCGAGCGGTAATGCTCATCGCGGTCGTTTCATGACTTCTATTATTCAATCTTTTCTCCTCGCCCATGATGAACACATTCTTGCATTGACCAAACACATATCTTGTCGTGGGTCTGTCCTTTTTCTCCACCCGATTAACAATATACCGATATATTTGGGCATATATAATGTTTTTTTTTATGTCCTACGCTTTCCATGAAGTAAATTATCTTTCATTTTCCAATCACTAACGCTGCTCGCAATTCTCAGGCGGTTGACATCGGTGTAAAAATACTTACTTTCAGTTCACACACACACACACTAGCTACGTTACACTTAGCGTTTCTGCCTTGCCGTTTCCACCAAATTATTTTCCAAGTGCACGAGTTCGCCATACTCCAAAAACAATGCATTCCACCATGATCTTGGTGACACTATTTTGAAGCCTAGTTCGATTGGAATTTCTTTTCCGGAAATGACATGTCTTCATACATGGTCGTAAATCCAGGGGAATTGGATTGTTTGACCGGTGACCAAACCTAACCGTGGCAACTTCTAATCACTCTTGGAGTACAACGGTTTCAACCATGAGCGCGTATTTCACTACATACGCTTTCCAACTCAGTTAGTGGCTTTCGTTTGCTTTCCACATCGATCACGTGATGAAGGATTTGAGAGCGGACAGAGTGGAAATTCAAAATTCACTCGGATGCAACACAACGAGAGTTCATCTATTCGAATGAAAGGCCCTGAAGCTTGAATCGTCTTTCGATTCTCGTCGTTTGTTGTCTTCATATCGTTGGCAGGCGTTTCATTATCAAAAACGATGAGACGAAACGTTTGCTTCTGTAAAAATAGATCGTTTTACAAAATGAGGGTGTATATGTCACGGCTGAATTGGTTGATATGATGAAAGTGATCAAGTTCAGAATAGTTCTAATCAAGTTAGTGCTAGATTTGGCGATGTAAGATTCCCGTGCATGTATTACCTTCAGGGAAAAAACATGATATTCAGCCATATGCCCGCATCGAGAATCTCAGGTCATCCTTCAATAACTATTTTGCAAAATTTTAGTTCATCGTGAGTTTTAAAAATAGACAAAAAAAAACAAAAAAAATTATACGCATAAACCAACGGAATTTTAAAAATTCCACGCATGGTATGTTGTAGGGAATTCCATTTTCTTTGGTATGTGGGGTGGGGTCGTACACATTGCAATCAACGCCACTTTGGTTAACAGTTTAAGTACCTATCTGTTTTTGATTTGATGAAAAAAACCTGTGAAACTCGGTATAGTTTTCGAATATCACTCTGGATACCTTAGGAACTTGTTCTTTGTTTCAATGATTGATTGATCAGGTTTATGGATGTGGTGGAGTGAAAGAATCACAGAATTGGATAATACATCAAACTACGTAATGAAGCGTTTTCCTTAGTATAATGTTGTTCTATAATTGTGTACTTATATAAATAGCGTGATCAGCGATGCACAATAATCCACCAACGATTCAAAATCCTGTATAAGCTGATGGAATGACACCCTATTCTGAAATACCTTGATCAGTATTATTGACGCTTCATATCCGGTACAGTTTTGGTCTCCAGAATTCCGCTTTCGCCGTGAACGTGATCATCTATCCTACCAGTTTGTGAGGGATTTTCTAATGTCTACTCTCACATTTTAGGCTAAACAGTATGAAAATATTCCTGTGATGATTTGAAAAGTGTAGTATGAGCAAACAACCGAATGAGAACACCTGAAATGATGAACAGGTTTGTGTTAGATAATTGTGTCCTCTGTTTAATAGAAATCAATGCATTCTACGAAATTAAAAGAACGCCGATTGATGCTGGGGACATCTCTCGTACCAAACTCCCAAGGAGCTCCATGATCTTGTTTGGAGCCGGTTTATCATACCCAAGAACCAGCCGCAGTAAAGGGAGAAAGAACGAAATGAATAAACGGCAATGCTGGTAATTCCGGTGGTGCAAAATGAAAATCGCAACATTCGACGCGGAGATNAAGGGTGACGGTTCGCAGCCCATGAATTTGTGCGTGTCCCTGTACCTCCGAGTAACAGCCGGGGATTTATGATATCCACAATCGAGCCATATTTTTTCTATCTGAAGCCACGGATAGCTTTATTCACCGCAGTGTGTGGATTTTCAGCTCAATGTACACCAGTGTCATCTATCACCAGATACAGTCAAAGGGAAACAGTACAATACAGTGCCGTAAATATTTCGAGATGAAGGTGGACTTAAAAACGATATCATTTACCCTACACTTTGTAAAACGTTTTCTCTCAATAATGCTTTCTGTGCCAGAAATCTAAGCAGATATGGGATAACAAACGCACAGTAAGCGGTGGCCCCATTAGACACTAATTTTCAATGACAACTGGTTACGGAAGTGGATATACATAATTTACGTTCAATGTGTGCAGTGAGTGGGTACGATTTGATCGATTGTTGTTTCAGAATGCTTTGCAAGAGACTTGCGCAAGCGTTACCCGGGAATAACACTTGGAAGTAAACAGACCGACTTAGAACTTCATAATCCTCAAATCTAAAATCACCAATGTTTGACTAAGGCTCGGTCACGAGTTTTGTATACCCGTTCCCCAGTTGTTTTGTGGGTCTCTGAATACGGACGAAGGAAAATCTTACGAGCTTTGATGAACCGAGGGGGTGGCAGAGACTGAAGTAGAAGTTCGAATAGTCAGTGAGGTGTTCACACTCAACCGGGACACTTGGATCATAGAACTGATCGAACGAGAGACCATTAATCTTGGTGATGTCAAGTTCGTAGGGTCACACAGACTATGCAAAATCATCAGTTATGTGTATACATTTCTTTCATTTCGCAATGCCGCGGTACGAGAAAAATAAACGGATGTCGCTGCAATACATCTCCTCCATCAAAAATACATTTGGGAGCGGGCATTCGAGATGACCTTGAAAGTAACACAATCCAAAAAGCGCAATCGATGCCAATAGCCAAACGGTAGAACAAAGTCGATGGTGGCTCAATGGACAGCTAAAACATATGGAATTATGTTGGAATAACGAATATTTGTTATACGTTCACGACAAGTACTGATATTTAGAAAAACCATGTTTCCTTCAAACATATACAGTGCATTTCGACATTCCATTTTTTTACTAGCCATAATATTCATGTTAAAATTTCATATTACAGCGTCAACTGCATCTCGATCATCTCTACCGTTTACTCTTCGCTCGTTGAAATCCGTTAGTCTCAAGTGACAAAAAACACGTCTGGGATTATTTCAAATAGATGGGTATATTTTTCCCCAAGTGAGCTAATATATAACAAAAGGGGTAACTCCAGTAATCAGAAAATCTCACGTATCAGGAATAGGAGAGAAGAGTGAAGTTTTGATTCTGGATATGTATGTTGAATGCGCTTAAGTTAGAGGTAATACGGAACTAGTACAATGTAGTGTCGCAACCTAGAAAACTGACTTGAATATAAAAATCACTTGAGCGAATGGGATTGTTGGAAAATAGGTCACATTGACCTGCTCTCACGAACAAACGTAATGACAATAACGATAGAATTGGGTCAGCGAATTTATTGTCATTGATTAACAAGCGGCTGAGGAGTGTAGTGTGTTAGAGACAAAATCGCAATAAAGGGAATCTCTTTGCGCTGAACACGGTGCAATGCCTGAAACAATACAATAGTGTCGAGAGCAGCCCGGTGATGTTCATTATCACACCGCCCCGGGTGAGATACATTTGACCCTAGCCGGTAACAACATTTCCTCCGGTCTTTGATACACAGAGAAGTCCATTCGGTGGGAGCTTTCCTCATCCGAAAACGCTTACTGGACTAATCTTACATGGTGAATGTTTGGATTAGCCCGTTCGGATTTTTACAGGCACCTGGCACTCTTGGATGTAAGTTTCACTCCTTGGGAGATCGTTGTTTCCAACAGTGCCTGGTGTCTGTGAAAACCGAATGGGCTAATCCAAGTTTGATAATCTAAACTGGTTGAGCCTTTCGCACAAAGGGATACCCATCGACCGTGTAACTTAAGATTAAGGGTTTGAAACCCCAGTCCGAAGAGTCGCAGTTCGAGTCCTGACAGCCACACAAAAGTATGCACTTCTGACGAGTCCCAAAGAGGACGAAACCGCTGATCAGTGTTCTTTGTTGGTTATCACAAACATGTCTATCACATTTAGGCAATACATTCAGTCCCAATTGCCTAAAAATCGCAATCGCAATAGTGCATGGTGCAACGCAATTAGATTCAATAAAGAAGGGGCATTCGCAATACCGTATCCCGTGGAATAAATAATCAGTCTGTTTGAATGCGTACAATGTAAGATCTGAAACATGAAAGACTCAATATTGGAAAAAGGGGAGTCTGACTAGTGCTGAATTAGACTTGCAACAAAATGAATAAATTTCAAAAATATAAGCTTTGTGTACAGGGCTACGGACTTCTGGAGCACAATTACAAGACATTCTGCAGCTTTGAATAAAAGGATTATTGAGTCCCTGTGCAGGTGCGAAACTCGGATCTAAATAAAGAACAGCACACGCATTCGTTTATCGGGGATGGCTATGAAAAATATACAGGAAATGTTTATGAGACAGCAAGCATTGCAAGTTGTTTTCTCCGAAGAGACCTAATTGATCAAGAATCTAAAATATTCGATAGTCGACTACGATGAAGAAAACAGGATGAGAGGACACAGGTCCATGCGGGAGAACCAAAGTTGCTGAGACTCTCATTAAAACAATCCATTCATCAAAAACCGATAATCTACGGTCGAAGTGGAAGCTTTCTATCCAAGTTTCAAAGCTCGGAAAGAGTCCAAACATGGGAAGTTTTGCCATGAATCCATCCTTTCAAGCCCGTTTCGGCCAAGGGCCGAATGTGTTAGTTGGACTCGAAATCTTATGGCAGTTATGGAGAGGTTTGTTTGTCTCTGAATGATAGCGAAACGGTTTTGCAATCATCAATTCGATGATCTGGATGCCGGAATTGCGGTGACAACAATCTAAAATGAAAATAAAGATAAAAAAGTCAGAAAACCAACAAACACATCATGATAGGGAGAGGTTGTGAAATTAGAAAATGGCGGATAGGCTGAAGCTTGGGCGCACAAGTTCCAGATGCTACTGTTGCTGGGAGGCAATACAGATTGAAAGGCTGACGTACGTCAAATACACGAAGCTGGATTGGAGTATTTACGGTAGCAGTTTTTGGCCATATTGCGTAGCGGGACGTTTACAGTGGAGAGATGGAGATGCCACAGAAAAGTGAGAGATGTGTATCTCAGCCATCTGAACGAGACTTTGGACGAGATCGGCAAAGGCGTTGTTAATCGAGATACGAGATGAAGAGCGACAGTAATGGAGAACCCTCTAACAAATGACGATAACCAACGGATACCAGAGGTACAGTTCAAAAATCGGGTAGCCCTACGACGAACGCGTTTGCTTTTCGCCTTCCGCTTGATTGTCAAATGTCCGTTCTAGGATAGTACCAAATACCGATGTGAAAATGAATTTCCGGGATAAGCGGCAGCGTTGAAAGCAACAATCTTATTTGACTTTCTTCGTATTGAAAACAATTTTATAACCAAACTTCAGAGACACCGTGAGTGTTGCTTTCAGAAGGTGTCTGAGGAGTACCCAAGTATGGCAAAGGTTGAGTCATGGTGGTTTCTTTAGTAGGACAATAACCCAAGAACTTCATTCCAGATCATGATGATATCAACCACTTGATCATGACTACTAGTTTCAGATTGCGTCAAGGTGACCATTTTCAAATTATCCAGAAGTTTGTCTTCATACATTTTGGACAATTTAGGGCTAAACATTGGCTTACCATGAACAGCAGTCTGGACAGTATTCATGGCTGAGGTGGACGAATCAGGAGACAAGGCACAGTTGATTTGATGGTGGGATACAACAAATCGCCGAAGTGACATTGGGCCATCAGAATTTGGAACGTTTAGGAATTGTGGTGGTGACCAATAAAGTGGCAAACAAGGACGAGACAATGGTCCGTTGAGCCAGGGGGAAAGATGGAGATAAATCCGAGAAAACTGAGTCGTCGAAAGTTTGCAACAGGTCAACTTCGTCACGGTGTTCCTCCGTACGATCGGGAACAATGATAATGGAACTGAATGATTGTGACAAGATGTTAAAATGCCAAACACTTTCAACTCCCCGTTGATCATTTTGGTTGTGGCTGGTTGTGTCAAACAGTCCATGAAGTGGAAATTAAAAGTACCAGAACTGATCGCCTAGACAGTATAATGGGATTGTAGGATACAGTCAAGATGCCACATAAGATGGACAACCAATTGGAACCAAGGTGAGGGCGATAAAAGTGCACATTTATACATTTGAGGATAAGTCAGAAAGCTTCAGCTGCACGAACACCTATTTGCAGTTGGAAAAATCAAGATCAACTAGTGGTGCCTGGTACTGAAGGATAAAGGAGAATGGAGATATGTGAGANAAAGTTTGACCTCGAAAATGAAAAGAATACAGCGTGGCTTGGATTCCAGATATTGAGTCAGTAATAATGCCTCAGTCATAGTTGTAATTGCTGGTAATTGACAGCACTCTGCGATCCACTAAGAGTGTGAATATAAGACACAATAGACTGTGTGGTGTCACAATATTTGATGAGCTAACCTGAGCATTCGTCAACCTTTGTGCTGGCTGGAACTTGCACTAAAGAACGACATATAACAAAGGTGATGTAGTATTGCCCCGGACAGCGGTGGAGTTATCACCACTTATGGAGAAAACTTGACATCCTTTCTATAAAAAGCTAATTTTATTTTTTAAGAGAAGTATGAGAGACTGTGACTACGTTTCAGGCGCACACGGTACACGAGTAAACATGTCAGCACAACGCAGTGCAAACATATTAGGGGAGTATATAGAACATTTATTACGAAGGTCGTGTTTGAGGGTTGTCCTCATCCGACCGCGGATTAGTCAAACTTTATCGTCTCCGGTATGAGCCTAACACAGACGACACAGGTTAGAAAATATTCTAAGTGTTCGTTCATGAACAACTGAGAATGACGGATAGCACTTATGCATACAGGAAAGTAATGGAGAATTCGACTGAATTTCACAGGGAGAACTAGTTGTGCATAGAGCAAATGAAGCGTGCCTCGCCCCATAAATTGTAATTCGATCCCATTCCAGAGATCAACCGAAANTGTAAGTTGCAGATGCAATCATTCGGAGTGTACTCCGATTTGATAGAATGTCCAGAAAACGGAGTGATTTTTTTGATCTCAAAAACATTACCACTTTGTGTTACAACAAGGCAATTCAACATATACTGAATAACTGCTATTAGTTGACTCATATTCCTCTTGGAAAATGGACATTAGTTAAGCAATGTAAATTTCAAACTCACATACTGAATGAGCCCGACTCTAATCTGTAAAAATTCAAGTAATACCGTTGTAACTTCAAGTGAATCAAACAAATCACACTCTACTGGAACCTTACACAACGATTGGTGCTTCTGCCATCGCACATCACCAATTGAACGTGGTCTAAGCGAAATGAACTGATCTTTCTGCAGAAAAACAAAGTACGCTTCGAGTGAGTTAGATAGCGAGGATGAAATTTTCGGTACGGTGAGGTGGGATTCAGTATGATTCTAAATCCCCCGAAACACCAACCGGAAGCGTTATGTCCTTGACCGATGATCGAGTGAGATTTAGACGAGAATGTATGATCCCGGCGTTAATTAACCTCGGTCGGCTGAGTAGGGAAGCGAATCACGGCAAGATGGATCGATAAATCGGTCAACATGCTCAGGTATGGATGTTTGAATGAATTGTTGCATGGATGGATTCAGCCTAGGCCGTCAATATCCTAGTGAGTAAATTGCAATGAGATCAAGGTTCGTTCGAATAGAACCGTCCCCTTCGAACCATGCAATTGCCTACATATTTGTAACATTGAAATCCACCTCTGAAAAGATGTTTAACAATTATGCAAGGGTACAGGGATGGAATCAATGGTTCCCCTGAACAACCAAAGCAAATTTGAACTTATTCATCAGCAAATAAAAATTACATTTTTCTCTGCAATTTTGGGATTAGCCATGGCATTCTATCCGCAGTGTCAGTGGAAACAATCAGTCACCTACAGCTTCTCCCCATAATACTCAGCTTTTTCATGTAGGACCTCCTCCAGATTGCATCATTTCTCATCCCATAGCATCTTTCAAAAGCCTGATTACATCTATCCGATCCCTACAGTTCACGGAGAGAGAGATATGTGGCGATTAAAATAACGGGCAGTTATCCACGTTTCTACAACATCTTGTCTGAAGAAGAAGTGCTAATAAAACATGGAAAGTGACTGTTTACTGATAAACTAAATGAAGCGAGAAATTCGGTTGTATCGTAATATCCAACCTCACGATGAAAGAACAACTTTTCAACCATGGTTGAGATCCCACTGACAAATGTGAAGTAAAAATGGTTAATACCAAAATCGATGCTTAACAAAATGGGCTCTTTGAATCTGATGTTACACAAGCATGGTGAATTGTTTGATTTGTCTATGTCATGAATTTCGTCGTATGCAGAGTCAATTAGGTGTGAAATGAAACGCTTGGAAACTTTCGGTAGTTCTGTTGAGGTGTTTGGGTCTCATCCACAGTGTGAGTCCTAGTATTGGCATGCACGGTCCGTGATGTCTCTATTAAGCTCACAAATCTGGGGTTACGCTATATTGAGTATGTGTGAAGTCGATATCGATTTGATCAAATTTTCAGTGTACGAGGGGCTTGCGTTTTCCATGTGAGATCCTAGGTTCGTTCCCCCCAATGGGTCGATAGATTCACACTTTTGATGAAATCTGAAGGATCAAATGACGCAATTAGAGATCACTGTCTGGTCGCAATCCA
>UZAN01040970.1:44885-62885 GCA_900618425.1 Echinostoma caproni
AATATAGTCTCCCTTCTCCTTTCGTGCCAGTTCGACGGCTAACCGGGTTGAACACGGTGCAAATAAACACCAAATTGTGGTTGAGGAAAGACATACATAAGGAAACGTGTAGAAGCAGAACATCGCCACTCAACAAACACTGAAAATATCAATCACCTCGACTGGTGATGACACGTTTGCGAACTAACACTCAAGTTCGGCGATTTGGGGCTAAAATGAAGTCTCGTATTCTTCACCAACTTCCAGGGCTTGCACCAATAGAAGTTACAGACGGTAACTTCAGATTCCATTACTTTAACCTTGAGGAAAATAATGTGTAAACAAAACTATGAAATCTGAATGAACTTGAATCTTTATTTAAATTTTCACTCATTTTAACCCAAACCGGAAGGAATGGAAGCTGTTTGGAGATACAAAGTGTAAAATGGTTATTCCTATATTCCTCCAAAAAGTCTCTGATTACATAAACTCTTAGAAGCGCAGTTTTGCTACCAGTTGCCACAACGCTTTCGTGAAGCTTGTTATTGCTCATATAAGAGCTGGAATACAAATTCTACTCGCCTCCTTGAGTACAGTGCACAACCCATGTTCATTGGTCATCAAAGGTTTACTTTTAAATGCAATTCTGAATTCGGACAATGGTCTCGGACTCCGAGCGCATCTTTATGAACATTTACTTACATTGATAGTGTTTGTTTGTGACTCAATATGCTGTTTTTGGCCGGCAGATGTGTCACCAAAACATGCTAGTTCGTTGGCCTGTTCATTTCTTCCAAAGTTTTTCACTTCACGATTCGTTGACTCCGTACAAGAGACAGACCACTACTCTCACTGTATTTGAAGCTTCACATTTATATTAACCATTTCACTTTGCAACCCGATTTCTCATTAGGTTCTCTCTCATGATTGCTCAACTCGTTTGGTGGAATAACACATAGCTTTCTTCATTCTTTGTTTACCAGAAGTCTCATGAAGTTCAAGGTTTCATCAACTGACTTAGCTACGATTAGTTTCCAGGAAGCATTCGAATGAATAAACCCATCTACTTGACACATACTACAAGAAGCCGCAACGGATACCATACGGAGAGTTTTACTGGTTCCGCATTTGGTTCGAAGGGGACGGTTCTATTCGAACGAACCTTGATCTCATTGCAATTTACTCACTAGGATATTGACGGCCTAGGCTGAATCCATCCATGCAACAATTCATTCAAACATCCATACCTGAGCATGTTGACCGATTTATCGATCCATCTTGCCGTGATTCGCTTCCCTACTCAGCCGACCGAGGTTAATTAACGCCGGGATCATACATTCTCGTCTAAATCTCACTCGATCATCGGTCAAGGACATAACGCTTCCGGTTGGTGTTTCGGGGGATTTAGAATCATACTGAATCCCACCTCACCGTACCGAAAATTTCATCCTCGCTCGCTGACCCACTCAAATTTGTACTTCTGATTTTCTATGGAGAAGTCAGTTAATTTCAACTGGACCCGGTCCTACCGGTGACGTATGACGGCAGAAGCATCAATCACCGTGTGGGGTTTCCAATAGAATGCCACGTTTTCGTTCCAGTCAAAAAGTTATGGATCATGTTCCGGACGAAAACGTGAATCAGCAATAGCGCATGCAGTTGCAAAATGGACTGTTACATCCTTCGCAGTATTCACAGAAGAAAGTGGTTGATGCTATTGTGCCATCCTGGCATTGATCTGGAGGATAAAAGCTGAACTTTGGTGTTAATAACCTGTGGAACGCCCGTCGAGCCTTGTTCCCTATCAACTTTATTAGTTGTCTCTAACCTGCTTTGTGAATTACAAGATACTTGCTTAACATAATATCATTTACTCAATTTCCTTCATGAATCGCCAACCGTTTCAATCTGGATCAAGTAGATCCATTGCGTTATTGAAGCTCGGTTTACGGATATATCTCTGCGCTGCTGCTTTCTGCTCGCATCGATGGTTGTAACGCCAAATGAGTCTTCGGTTTGCACATGTTAGGAATCGATTTTGAATTTTCCGTGAATGTTTTTCTAACTGCATAAGAACTATACCACTTTTAAGGGGTTCGCATTGCTCGCCACAGGTTGACCGAGAAAAGTCACCCAAACAAACGTGGTTAAAAAAGGATCCACGAATAGGAATGCAAATTGCACATGCAGACTGAGACGGGAATGATCTGTTGGCAGTGAATAACAGCGTGAACCTCTCCCTCGCTCTTTGTACTTCAGTGTTCTGTTACAGCCCAGTTGATGCTAACGGGCATTGTTGATCACAATGTGTTCACAGCGAACACTCATCGATGGATACGGCTTAAGAGTTTCGTAAAACTTAATAGTAATTAACTAATTTTTTCTATTTTGTTTAAAACAATCCGTTTTACACTTGTGTTTACAAATTTTTGATCTTTGCTCTGATCCGAAAATTGTGTCCACTTTCTGGGTACCAGGCTGGCCTCAAATGAGGATCGAAGTGATGAATTAACGGTTGTATATAATAACGTTTAACTTACAGTTACAAGTAAGTAGTGTTGTGAGATAATTTTGCTCTGATCTACTCTGACTGGCCGTCACAGTGAAACTCCGGTCTCGTTCTTCAAGATTTCCGGTAGAAATGTGTAAACGGGAGATTATGCATGAAGATGGAACCTTCAGCATAGTCAGTCGAAATCAGTATAATCTATCCAACTAACAAAATTGCCTATGAGATAAATATGAACTTCGGTCTAGTGGTTTCATTTGTGGACAAATTGTACAAACCTTCGTGGAATTGATGCTTCAGTTGGAAGGAAGCCTTTGGACGGTATCACCTTTCGTTTCTCTCGGGTAATCGAGGATGAGATCCCAATGAAATTTCATTTTCAAATCTGATCAACACTTGTTTGAGCTTGTCGGCACAGTAGTAGTTAACTCCAATTCAACAGGATGGGTCCCGCACGAGTTTAAATGAAGCATTAATCGTTGGACATGCACCACTGATGAGCTATCATAAGAGCGAAACCCGATTCTGATGCGTTTCAAATGTATGGTTGATTAGATGAACTGAGAGTTGTTCGCTAAAGGGTAAATGAGAATGATTTGATAACATCAGAGTCTGAAAAAGACGTTTAAACATAACTGGAGATCAGCCGTTGGGTCTACGTCAGGTTACGAACATGTGAATCAGGGGAAGAGATGCATCACAGTTTTTTGCTGCGTTGAAATAAACTTCACCAAGTTATGCATAGAAAAATATCCGTGAAAGTGGGATCTGATGATAAGCCAATTCGGAACCCACTTTTGAAGCATCAAACCACCTAAACTATAATTCTCACAACCCAAAAAACGTTTGACCCTGTGTAACGACAGAACCTAGAGACCTCAGGACATCATCACAAATTGGCTGGTGCTGCCAACATACACTTACTGATTTCAATGTCCGACTTTTTTCTGGGACAGAATTTACCGTTGTGAATTTGCTGAAAACGTGCGCAAACTAGAGTGTATCTATGTGAACTTCCATGGGCACATATCTGCTAACTAATCTTTTCACCGCATAGAGTTCAAATACTTGATAGTAGTAAATTATGGTATTTTATGTGATCCAGCGTCCGCGGGTTTATTAAAAAGCAAGCAAACAGAAAAAAGCTTGGCATTTACCTAAAACAAAAAAAATTCAAACAATGGGTACTGGCGAAGTCAGACGTGCGGCTTCAATTGTGTGTAAAACATATTCTATCGTTCTCCTCGTGATTACGTAAAGTGAATCCAGTTCCGAAGGTCATCGAAAAGAAAAAATATTCACTGAGACTATAGTAGAGCCCTACGAACCAGATTACGTCTGTTTGATGACATGGCAATATTCCCATATTGTCAATCCAGTCCAATGCATTTCAAATCGTGGTGTCAATGGCAATTCATTGACGAATGAAAAAATGAAAAAATGCGAATAGAAGCATCCCCGTTTCTCTCTACCCCTCCTCTCTCCACGTGTGTGTGGATGCGTTTCTGTGAAACCAACCAACAAGACCGCACAGACAGCATAGATGTCACAGTCGGACTGGGGGAAATCTACAATGCAAATAAATTGGACTATCACATGAACTCCTGAAAAGGGGGTTAAATTGCAAAACAACAGATTGGTGCGAAATCGACGTCATCAATGCACCCCGAATGAGATTCACCAGAAATGTTCTCCGCGTCAAGGAGCTAGACACTTACAGATTCCAACACTAAAGGACAATGTGACGAATTCACTGACAGAACGATTGCCGGTTTGAAAACCTTGAGCGTGTAATCCTAGAAGATTTTCACTCCTTCGGAGCAATCTACTGCACTTTTGGTGGGCTCCACATGCAAACAAATTTGCATTTAATTGAATTTGGCTCGTTTTTACTTTCGCCAAAGATCAGAAAATGTTTTTAACAAAAATTAACATTTTCACTCATCAGCTGAGAACGGATTGCTTTTCTCACCTTTAATCGTTGTTACTTATGTTTTACTGGAACTTGCACAGAATCTGGTGAATATTCGAAAATTCTTATTGGTGTGCATCCGTAGAAAGGTAGTGTTGATAACACAGGGAAATGTGGAACGCCCAATTCAGAGCAGTCGTGATTGGACAAGATCAGGCCTACGAAGTAGAAAATTGGTGAATCATAAGATACATACAACCGGGACAATTCTTTTAGGTCAGGAATGTTTTTTTCCATAAAAGTAGGAAAGAAAAACATATATGTTGCGAATCAGGATGTTAAGTTGTGATTGCGGTGTTAAATGTGTGTTAGGTGTGTGTGTGTGTGTGTGTGTGTGTGTGTTAAATGTGTGCCGCGTAGTATGATAAGCCAACGACCTATAGACAACCGGATGGTATCCATGCGATCAATATGATAAAATGGTATTATATAACAATAATAGGGTGATATATAATAATAAATTCTAACTTCATACACAGATCCACATAATTCTGTATTTGAAGCATATAATAATAGTAATATTTGCATCCACATGCGTGAATTCTTCAATCATCTTTAATAGATCAGCACTCAATGTCACGATCTTACAGCTGTGCAAATCGTGAGCTCAAACCTCACCATTATTACCGCTCCGGTTTTCGCATTTTCCAGTCAACATATGGCAGACCATCAGTTGTTCGTTTCTTTTATCCGGGCAATAGTTTGTAGAGTTGTGCAAACCGTACACTGAAGTAAAAGTAACAGATGCACTAGTGAAAACATACTGAATGCTGGGACCGTTTAAAAGTAACCATGGAATAACCCGCATATTCAAACGTTCTAGAGGTATAACTCTGTATTGTATTTTCCTCAAACTGCAAGATTTACGATAGTACAAATAGTACAATCCATGCGATCAACCTGATGTTAAGTAACCTTGGAGATTTCCAAGTTACATTCTCGTGGAAGCGGGTGAATGAGTTTAGCATGCACGAATTCCGATAGGGGATTCAAATAAAGGGATGTGGAAAAGCATACTTGTGGGGAGAATTTCAGCGGGATTTTTATTTTTCAGAAATAATGTGCATCACTTTTAACCTTCCGGATGAAAATCATTCGTTCAAACTTGAAGAGTAACGAATGACTTTACTTGTACGCTCTCCGCTCATTGATCGTTTTCATTTGGAATATTATCTTTGAAAAGAACCGAGAGGTATCTTTTAGTTTATTGAATTTTTTATTACTCGTTTCAAAAAGTTCCTGACCGTGCCATAATCCCGGAAACTAGCACTTAGATGAGTCCAGTCAGATGTTCATGATAAGGTCGCAAAAATCAACCGTACTATATCTAATCATAATAGATTAAATACTTTGGATTATATTTTATGGTGAAGATGTGTGCATTGCCTGAAAAAGATCATAACTTCTGTTTTATATCGGAAAATACTCATGGATGATTTCATGTCTCTGAGGGAATTCGAACCAAAAAATTGCCGTGTTTCCGTTGCATTCCATGACGCTTTGAATCACACGATCGATGGTGGACACCTTTAGCGAGAGATTTAATCGACTACTTCAATATAGCCTTGTGTTATTCCATAAGAAATCACAAACATCACGGTAGTTATCTATGAATATATACTGATTCACTGCAAATAAAATTACCTAGGGGAATGCAAAATCAACCAGACTTAACCAGGAGTGAATCGCACACAAGACGATTCCCGATATCGGGAACTTAAACCAGAGCAGGTTGTCAATTGTTTCACTGAAGTATTTAGTTTATCCAAATGGCACTTGACTACTTTCTGGAATGGTTTGTTTTACTTCATTGACCCTACGTATTGTGAAAATGGGGCTTCATCAGTCAGATATGGCACGGAAATTTTCTGAAACTAGACAAATCTTCAATTGGTTTTTGGTTGTTTATATCAAAATCTTTTACACCAATGTTTACTATCTCGGACCGTTGAGACTCGCAATCGGTCTCTCCAAACCAGTCCCGTATCGATTCAGTAAATTGCGCGTTCGGGATTACAAAGGCCACAGTTAGCACCATCCCTAATAAAAATGCACCTAACTATCCCTTTGGCAAACCATTACAGCAAAGTTTTATTAGCTGAATACGGTTCACTGCACAGTACAACGAATTCATTAGTATTTACACAATTCTCGGTTGAGTAACCTTCGGTAACAATGATTATTCAATTAAATGAGAGTAGTAGAGGATTTTATTCAGTTATATGATGCAGTTCTTCGTGTGAATAGCAAACTATGTATGAACCGAAAAGGTAGATTGTAGCGTACAGCTGTGTCAATTTGATTGAATCTCATCAGTGAGACGAATCCATCGACCAAATTAGCGATCACGAACCCGGGACTTTACAGGTAGACCCTCATGTAGTAAGTTTCAATGTTGGAATGTTTCTAACCAATCCATAGCCCTGAAGGCTAGGGCTGAGATAAGTGAACTGCGATGTCCAAAAACGTGGATTTAGCCAAATCATGCGAAGATGAAAACCGTCTGATAAGCTTCTCAGTGGTCGAGTGAGTAATATGCTTCCGTTCTACTTATAGGATTTTGGGGTTTGATTCCCATTTGGGTAAATGGATGCGCACTGGTGACGAGATTCAACTAGATCGAAATATTTGCCTGATCTTTGGTAGTTTTGTTTCATTTCACATATGTATTGCATTGTTCACTATAAACTTAAATATATATTTATTTAATTATTGATATTGACCGGTCGAGGCACCACGTGATCCCTTTCCTCCTAATTCAATCTAACGATGTCTACCGGGAAATCTAAGGCAACAGTATGGTAACTCTGTGAGCATAACATTGCTCGATTTTCCGATACATTTCGCATACTACAGTAGAGTAAACTGTGTCAAAATAGATTGTTGATTTCAGTCAAGTATAAAGGGGGAGCGTACCGGTTATTGTGATTTCCGAACTGAATATCGGTAGGTCGTGGAACTGAGCATAGCCTAAGTTCAATGATGCTATTTGTTTTGCGTACACAATGAAACGAGTTATTTAGTGTTCAAGACTGAGACATGGTTAACTTTGCACCGAACGTATGAGGTGATAATAAACAATAACAAAATCAGTTTTGATCTGGCCGTACTCCTTGATCTGATTTCGGATTTTGAAATTAACCAGTTCTCCGTTTTTCTGCTGAACTCACAATCTAATCATCGTTCAGTGTATAGTTCTTGGAAGCGTCTGTCATTTTATACAATGAAGTTCAATTATGAAGAATCAACGACGAAATTGTACGAACCGTTATGCTTGTTCGCCTTTGAACTGTCTTCCATATTTTTTTCTTATCTCTAGTTCTTCTTTTGAACATTTTACGCATTTACATGCATCTCAATAGTGCTCGAACCTTGACATCAATCACTTCGTCGAGACTGAAAGTTGATGTCGCTGTTATTCAGAGCATGATCTGTCACATTCTACAGGTGCTTTCTAAGTCTGTCAGATTCACTCTTGATCCTGATCATTGGGCATCGGTGTGATGTAAATTATAAATTACCAGCAAAACTAAACTCCAGTGGTACTCGTGTCAAATTTTGTGCACAGCTCATCTTTATCCATTACTGCAATGCTAGTTGCATTGAAGTACATCAGATCCTTTTTGAAGTACGTGGGAAATATCGCAGTTTAGAGCATTCTCTATAGAAAGAGAATTTCAGTTTAGTCTTTTCAGAGGCATCCTGTTTCGGCAATCACGTGTGCCTTCGTATATCCAACTACGTACCTCAGAAAGTGAAAATTTAGCCGTGGCACAGACTTTGCTCATTCAAAGTACACTGGACTGTCAATAAGTTTAGGAGATCCTGTCTGACATGACCTGATAGGAACGTATTGGCTTGTTTAAAACAGTATGCACTAGGCAGACAAAGTTAAGGTACGTCGGTATGAGGGTGATTAGAAATTCGATCAGTGAATTTCGTGGTACACTTTATTCCTAAATGGGTTGGCTGCTTTTTCTGGGTGATTTGGATACACGGACGCCGTCGACTCTTAGGCGCCACGTACTGTTTCAGTACTCCATGGTGACAGTGGTGGTGGTGGTGTTGGTGGTGGTTTTGGTATAATTGAGACAGCTATTCCTTAATTTATTAGATAATACTGATGCTTTAAAAACGAACACAGTGCCCACCCATCAGATACGAAATCTCTGGGTGTCGACGGATAGAACTCCGAATTCCTATTAAACTCACCCCCGAAGTGGATTAGTTAATTGATCATTGTGAGCACTGAAACAAATAACTATTCGTACTTTGATAAAGTTGAACAATTGCTATTCAGACATTGTTCAGTTTGACACAACGAAATGCTACAAACCCTTGATGTATTGACCGACAGTGGCGTGCAGTGAAACGTTTAACTTTGCTTTTTTCGTGGTCGACTATACATCACATGTTCCGCGGTTTGAGCTTATTTTCTGTGTTTTCACGTTCCGTCCAACTATTTTTTGATATTACATCAAACAGCAACCGAATTCACGGTATCGAATTGTGAAGATATTGTACAACTGCACATAGGATCATAACGTTTTGTTTCCCTATCTGCCAAATATATACAACAAGTAAGAGTTCCTCCTTAACGTCTGACGTTTCACGTTAACTGCAAAAACCTAACGCATAGGTGATGAAACGACAATACCAATATGTCATGACTCACATTTTCCAGTCCATTGACTCTTTCAGAAGTCTGGCCGGAGCAGTATTCGGCTTGCGATACCCTCGATGCTATTCATCGTATCATCTCACCATACACGGCGGATTGTTTGAGTCCGTATAGAACTTGAGTAGATGGAGTTCAGAACCAAAACATACTTTCATCTGTGTCACACCCAATGTAAGTAAAGGAGACTGAACAGAAGACACTTTACTTTCTCCAAACTACCGTTCCAAAACTTGACATTAGAACGACTTTTGAAGTGCTTATTGAGTTCAGAAACATCCAGTAACTTCCTGTTAAATGCACCGTTACTGTAATGGGTAATCAATGGAGTTTTAATACAAAGCGACTATAGTGTATGTAAAATCAGGAAAACTGAGGGATTAAAATATATGATAGTTTTTGTGGTACGGACCATTCTACATTGATCTGACATTTGCGGTTTATCATCAAGAATAATTCCAAAAACGCCCGTTTGATCTAATTACAATTTCAACCGCTGTTGTTATTGTGCGTTTTTATCTCAGAATAATTACACAGACGTACGCCCTTGCAGTCGAAGACCGTGACAGTCAAAAATGTGTGTGTGTGTGTGTGTGTGTGTGTGTGTGTGTGTGGTTCGCTCAACCTCCGCCACTTAACCTAGGAGCTCGGTCTCATTTAGCATGTACCGTGTTTCACTTGGACTACACACATGTAAATTCGGGTTCTTTTACTAATATTTCTACCACAGAAATACGCCATCACTGCTCCCTGGTGATTTTCAATTTCACAGTCCGCCTGATCAACTTATTCCATGAATTCCATTTTTGTCTACTCGACGAGCTTGACCATTGGTTTGCAAACATTTCCTCATAAGTCGCAGTGTTCTACTCCATCGTGTATTTTATCCGATATTCTCACTTTGTTCAAATCGGTTTGTCATTGAAATGGTGCGGCGGAGATGAGAGTGAAAGGGGAATTGTTCTTCCCTCTTCACTGAGGGTTGTGGTCCGTTAGCCGAACACGGCGTGACAGTTCTGTTGCATCATTTGATCCTTGAGTAGCATTGTGGTGTACACGTGATCAATAGTTCCATGTGCCTGTTTATTGAGTTGATTGAAGAATGTCAAACCTTGAGAAATTCTTTGACGTGTTTTTACCGGGCTTGGTCAATTATTCTCACTGATTCGAAGTCAAATCTATGTCTTTACTGATCTTGGTGGAGGGAAATCAACGATGGTAGGTCATGTCTTCTGACTGCCGATTGGTGTTCACGGATCTTTGTTGATGGTCTTCTCCCAGTTTGTTCCATAAAGTGTTTGGGACAGTTCTTGTGGTTTATTTTGTAGATAACACTGCTCTGGTCCCTCTCCATTGTTCTCTCCTTCGGTTTTGACAGACGTTTCTTTAAACAAGCGGTCGGTTTGCGGGCGACTCAGATGCCAAATGATCTGGGCAGGTTTGCTGTCATTTCCGAAACGTCTTCACCTCCTCGCACCAGTTCAATGGCGAACCGAATCGAGCACAGTGAGAACAAGGGACAATAGGGGACTCGGTGGAGAAGAACAAATGTATAAACGAATGCGTACAAGCTGAACAACTGCAATTTCACAAGCACTGATGGTGCCCCTCGGCTGATGATTAACCATTTGTAAAACCAATGGTCAAGCTAAGCGAACAAGCAAAATGGAATTCAGTTTAGCCGAGCTACAAGAAACGTTTTTCAATACTTCCTTCTACGAATGTTACAAATTGGCCTGCCCTGTCGGGACAGTGACTCATTCACATGGAAAGATCAGAGTCAAAGTTGGCCAGAGTGTAGTTAGAAAAAAGGGGGAAAAGTTTGCATAGCATAGGATGCCGGGGTCCCAAAACCGGTTATTATTTCAATCAAACAGATGATCCAACAACTAGAGGGTCTCCTGGTTCGAAATCTTGAGAGTTAGAATAGAAAGATCTAGACTGTTGTGTAAGCGAAACAGACAGTTTGCAGACCGATCCAGAGAAGGTGACAGACACAGTACGAAGTTTATTCATAGTCGAACAATTCCGTCTCAATCTATAGTATTTCCTTCTCAAACGGAAACCATTTTACACATCCAGTGGTAGTTGATTGCCCGTGATTTATGTATGACTTTTACGTACATACATATATGTGCATAAAATTTATTCGTCGGTTCTAAAATTTCGTTCATTTTACTCTCTTCAGTAATCTAGCATATGTGTAACTCTCGCATTGTTATTAAGTGATTGCGAAAACATCTGCGTAGAGATTGGCAGATGAATAAAAACAAAATATTCCTAAACTGTCAACTAAAATCTCCGGAAGTCTTCATGATGCTGTGTTGCACTATAATTTTTCTCATGTAGACTGGCAATCCACATCCTTGTACATATTTCAATGATACAGCATCCTCCAGGTTCGCCTGTTTCCTACTATGAGACGATTATAATTCGTCAACTGGAAAAAATATTTTAAAGTTTTTCACTGCAATACAACATGATAATTGCAAATTATTGCCTCGATATAATCATACAAGCTTGATCGCAGATTCCTTGGTGGTGCCCCGTCTGCATGGATCACGTTATGCGATTTACACGTGCTTTCTGGTTCACTTCAATTGTTTAACCGTGGTTTCAATTTGAATTTTAGAGCCAGCGGAGAGTCATTAACAACGTTTTGGCGGGAAACGGTTTTCTATTCCGTTGTACGGCGCTAGTGTCATTCCAGACTTTCATTTAGTCACATTGTAAGCATACCACTCTCGAAACCACCAGAATCGTATATATTAATGCTTACATATGCGTTTGCTCATTGGTTACCTTTGTTGACTTTACGGTCTGAAGTTATGGCAGCCCTCTGATTGACAGTTTCTCCCTCCCGAAAACTGTATGATGATTTATTCAATAAAAGAGAGTAAAAAGGTAAAAGAAACAAGCAGAAAGAAAAGCATGATCAAGCAAAATAAAGTATCATCAGAAACAATCTACATTCCACCAGTATTCACAAAAAGCGTGCAAATGAGTTGAATAGTAGAACTAGTCGAATAGCTCGGTGCAGCTGAGAATGATGGAAGTTATGTACGAATGCGACGCAAATGTTTGCGATAACCAACTAACAGTACCGGATAGCTGTTTCGTCCTGTTTGAGATTCCTCAGGAGTGCGTAATTTGTGTGTCCCTGCCAGGACTCGAACCGTAAACATTTGGGAGCGGGACTTCAAGCCCTTACCCCCGATGTAGACGGTCGACGGTGATCACCTTGTGCGAATGATTCAAACATTTACACTGCATTCAAATAGTGGAGAATAAACGATCTTCCAAGGAGTGAAACTCACACCGAACATTATTAGCGGTGCCTGGTGCCTGTGAATAACGGAACGGGCTAATCCAAACATTCACCATCCAAAAAGAAGTTATTTATGATGCATTTATGGGAAGATAAAACCATACAGACTCGGATGACGATAATCATACTAAGGATATTGCTTATGAAGGCGATTCTAACCATTATTTTTCATTTGCAGCATGATAATGACCATGTCAAAGTCGATATCGATGATCATGATCATGATCATGACAACTCTGGTGTTCATCAGACTCGTGATACTAAAGACAATCATTCAGATTATAAAGATGCCGTTCAAACGAAGGAGTATAAAGAATATTGTAGGTTGCTTATGTCTTTACAAATATAAAATTCGATGAATAGTAAAATAAACCAACAGATAAGCATCCGCAACAATGGCAATTTCAGCATGAGCAAACATCATGGGCGATCGGGTGAAGAACGATAGACGAGAGAAGGTAAGAGAATTAGAAAAAGTTTTCCCCAGTTGTCTGTAATTAGAGGAGGTGTCGCTCATATACCATTGTCTTTTTGACTCTAAGTACTGGGGGTTGAATATTTTTATATCAAAGTGCACAGGGATTAAACTAATGCATAGGTCGACATAAAGTATAAAATTGCTACATATATAGGTATTGATCAAACTCGTGCAACATCATGACTTTTCCCGAATCTATCCATCTCATCACCAAACGTTAGGAACTTCATGCACGGGAATGTGCACGGTGTTAACCCAGGTCACATGAAACACTCCTAGAGTAGTATTCAATTTTATGGTTGCTTCTTTTAGCCGAGCGCGTTAGAAACGTACAATTTCTCTATTTCGACTAGGGTTGCTGACGCGTCGATTGTAAAATAAACAAACATCCGTACAGGGAAATCATAAAAATTTATTCATGAAAGAACTGATATCAATGATACAGATATAGTAGTTTCATTTTTCAATAGTCTGTGTGTCTTCCTCTATTTTTCAGCACCTGGTTCTAATTTAAATATATACAGGTTTAATAGAAATTGAAGCAACGAGTCCCTGTGGGTTCCTATAGACAAGAGCATTTATACTGAAGTAAACTAGAAACTATGTAGATCGAAGTAGACAAGATATAAATTATCATTAATATAGATGATGAATATAGTGAAACTCAATTTTATCATAAAGAAAATACTGCAGTGCGTCGCAATCGGCCAATAGTGTATATATATAACACCAATCTTTACAAATACGGTACCAAAATAACCATGGATTTAACGGAAAATATTTGAAGAAAAGGAGGAAAACCGAAACAGCCAACTTGGGGGAATAACACAATTTTGTTTACTACACGCCATTTCGAGTTTTATTTTCGTTTTCTTTTGTTTTGTTTATTTTGGGGATCGCACACAAGAAAAACGTTCACTCACATAACTGACTTTGGTTCGGGGCTAATATTCTACAATGTCTCCAGCCAAAAACAATCTGAATCTTTGAGGGCCTCAGTCGGGGAGCCGAAAATCCCCAACGGAAGCATCTTTATAACTTTCATCTGAATGATTGTCTTTATTATCACGAACGTGATGAACTCCATCAACACCGGAGTCGTCATCATTATTATGATCATTATCACTATCATCCTTGTCCTGTAAACCTCTGCCCCACGTCATTGCCTGAAACCTGTCCAACCCAGACCTATGTCTGCGTATATTACATGGTANATTTGTCGACTCATGCATTCATACCTATCTCAGACGCTGGCTTTCATGCAAAACTCTCTCTCTTCTCCAACTCTGCACACCTACCCACACGCACAACCACCCCCCATTTTCCACTGTATGTCCCATCTTGAATGGTTCCACTAGCGTAGGTTCACGTTGTAGCTCGCCGCTATCCTCCTTGACATCTGTCTCAGCAATGCCGACCGTCAGATTCCTCCAACCTCACTCTGTGTTCAAACTGGTTTCGCTCAACGTTAGAACCCTAAAGCGTACAGGAAAACAAACAGATTTGGCTCGTACGCTCGAAGGTCTAGAGATTGATGTGTGCTGTATCTCGGAAACACGCATCCAGAATCCGAGCTCAGTGATCTGATTAACGTCTTCTGGCAATCCAAAAGAAGCGTTTCAACCGAGCACCCTAGAGCATCAGCGTCTGGTCAAGCAGGCGTTGGTATTGCCTTAGGCGCCAGGGCTGAAATTGGTCCATTGGGTTGAATCCCGATAGATAAATGAGTATGCGCAGTGGGATTCAGTGGTCCAAGTTAAGTCAAAAATCGGAAACCAAATGAACGGTGATTATTCGTGGTTTCTGCATACGCGCCCACAGACTGTAGCCCGGATACAGTCAAGGACGCCTTCTATCATAAACTACATGAGCTTCTTCTCCAAGCACCTAAGACGGATGTCGTGAACCTGGCCAGTGACATAAATGCCCGCGTTGGTCGTCTGTCACCCGATGAGACCCACGTTGGAGGCCATCACTACCTTGATAGCTGTCGTTCAGATAATGAGGATAGACTTCTTAGCATATACTCAGAACACGATCTGTTCCCCGTTGGCACGAACTTCAGAACCCCAAAGTGTCACCTCACCATTTAACGTGACCCCTCCTCGGCACAGATGGGGAATCAGATTGATCATATAACTATTAGCTATAGGTGGAGGGTATGTGCCAAAGAAAACAGTTCGAGTTGGACACCGACCACGCACTGGTATGTGCCAAGTTCTCTATGCGGCTGGTGGCGGCAAAAACATGCGATGCAAACAGCCTGACGTTGTCAAGCTTTTTTATCACGACTTCCTAGCCGATTACCAAAAAGATTTGGCCGCAAGTCTAACTACTACCCCACCAAGAAGCGTAGGTTAACACTAGACAAACATTCAAAGCGCAATGCACTCAACCAGTTTACATATTTGTGGCCTAACCCTCCGAGTTGTAAATCACTGGGTCTCCTCCAACTACCTCAACTATATCACCGTTATGTAGATGATATCTTTTGTATGGCTAACAAGAACACTAATCTTGACCAAGTTGAGTCAGAATTCAACAATGCACATTCGTCAATTAAGTTCACAACTGAACCAGAGGAGAACGATTGCCTTCCTTTTTTGGATGTTCATCTGACTAAACACCCCGATGGCTTTATCCAAAGAAAAATGCATCGCAAAGCAACATGGAGTGGACAGTACACAAATTTCCATAGCTTCGTCCCACTCTCTCAAAAACTTAACCTCATACGCAGTCTATTGCAGACAGCAAGGTGCATCTGTTCAGAAGATAATTTGAAGGACGAAATTAAACACGGGAGGAGAACCATACTAGAAAATTGCTATCCTGAGAAGTTTATCGACCCTAATTGGACTAAACAGAATAAGCCAACTAAATTGCCAATAGCGGAGAAGAAAATGCTTTTTATAAAACTCCCATTCAAAGATGATGCCGCCACTGAGAGGATCAGTAGAGTTTTATCCTCAGCAGTGAGATCTACATTCAATGCCCAACAGCTAAGATGTGTGTTCTCTACATCAACAAACATCCGATGGTAGAACAAATAAACTGCCTATGTTCACCCAATCTATGATTGCCTACCAATTCAAAAGCTCTTGTGGTGCGACTTATGTCCGAATGCGATTGCTCCACCGTTTTCAGTCGTCTCGCCCTCTCACCCATGACCTTAAAGCAAGTAAATTCCCTTTGACCCCTACTGCGATCTGATTGGATCATATTCCGCGATCTGCGGCGCTTAAAATCTCTCACCTCAACACGAGACTGTCTGATTACCGGCTTGCACGTTTTGTAATGCTCTTGGTGTTACGTCCAGTTCATCCGAGTACGGATGGTACTCCTGCTACACAGTCGAAGTTCACTGGGTCTGTCTGAGACTCACAGTTGTAAAAAAGGTGCGGTTTCTCGCTCGGGTTAGCTGGGTCCCTTGTTGCGGCTGAACCATTCGACCGATCGATAAATGAACCCGATCGGTCGTGTGATTTTCAGGCCGGCACAGGAGAAGGATAGGTTCCGAATCCGATGCAGCCTGTGTTGGTAGAGAATCAGTTGTGGAACGGTGCGCCATTTGGGAAATTCCGAATGAAAAATGCTTAAGCGATTATGACACTGAACCAACGCTTGACTCGTCTAAGATACACGCGCTATTTTTCGAAGCGGGTTCGGTAAACAGATAATCATAATAAAACTTTGAACTTGTCTTAATAACGGACAACAATATCTCCTGATGTAGGCTCACGCAAAACTCTTCTTGATTTGTTTCCAACTGGTTGTTTTTGCGTTGAACGATCTGACTAACTACCTCTGAGACAGAAGTCCGAAAGAAAGAAAGAACAAATATTACGGAAATTATTATATTCATATTATAAAAGATGTTCCATATGTTTTCCATTCTGCTGCTTGCATAGCAAAATCCGGTGAAGATAGTTTTCTTTCACCTTCAGAATGGTAGCAGTTGGAATACTTTCGCACTGCGCCACAATGCTCTGTTTAAGTTCCTCGATAGTTCTCGGTTTTCGGGAATAAACCGTTCGCTTCAGATATCCCCACAGAAAGAAATCCAAGGGGGACAGATCAGGTGACCTTGGAGGCCATTCCTTTGGTCCTCCTCGGCCAATCCATCCGCAATTAAATTCCTTGTCGAGGAAACTTTTCACCACCAGATCATTGTGTGGCGGTGCACCGTCATTTTGGAACCAAACTGTCACACCAACTTCAGTTTCTATACGCCTTGTAACATATGCATGTATGAAGCGCCTTAAACAATTTAATAAGCAGAATTGTTCTAACCTGTTACGTTTCCATTGGGATGGTGTTCTCGAATGCACAATGGATTACAGAATGGTCTGAACCCTCATACACCCCTAACTGTAATGTTCATATTATCCAGTCAGTCAGAGCTCTGGATTTAGCATGACGCTAGAGCGAGATAAAGTCGGTTATCAACTGAATGTCAAACGGTTTATGCATCTGATACATTTCACAGTACAATTGGTATTTGCAGAATGATTTGAACTCCCATACACCTCTTATTGAATTGTCCATAGCATCCATACACATGCACAGTAACACAGACATTATCTACGTTTTTTTCAGAATCATTGGCACTTACAAACCTGTGTGAATGGTTGAATGCTAATCGAAACGGTACGTCTTAGAACATTGACGAAATTAGACAGGTCACTGACCAAAGGTAATCGTAACCAGGGTCTGACGCACCCCTTATTGTTTTTGAGTGATTTACCTCTACTTGGGGATAACGGTAATTTATTGTGATATATGAGAACAGGATTAAGAACAGACAGTCATTACACTGGTTTTTATCATGGCTTGCTCACGTACTCATCGTCTGTCGATCGACGATCGTTTGGTGTTGATCGCAATGTACTACCGGAACAAGGAAAACCTTTCACTGACGGTGAAGGAATTCAACGACACGGAATTTAATTGCGGATGGATTGGCCGAGGAGGACCAAAGGAATGGCCTCCAAGGTCACCTGATCTGTCCCCCTTGGATTTCTTTCTGTGGGGATATCTGAAGCGAACGGTTTATTCC
>UZAN01040972.1:3069-16079 GCA_900618425.1 Echinostoma caproni
AACAACTTTTGGGCGCACAGAACGGGATTATGTAATCTGATTAGCAACGCCTCACTTATTGCCAACAGTTTTGCATTACAGTTACGTATCAACGGTTTGAAACGGGAAGCGGTATCAATTATGTGTTTGGTTGTCATGAGGTGTTTTTCAATTGACCCCGGGCTACGTGCTATAAATGTGCTTGTTTGTTTTGGCGTCAGCGATTGAGAGGAGTAATCGAAATGTTAATATCTTTCGGTCTTGATGCGATAGATGTGTTTCAAATAATATTTTAAGTAAAGCCCAACATTTATCAATGTTTTAATCTAAAATAAATGTCTTGTTGGCGATAGAACGCGCAGAATATAAACCGCTTTATTTATTGTCTCTCTGCGCCATTTTTCAATTTTATGCTTAAGAATTGTTTTGACAAAGCGATTTGCTTGTTCTTTTCCAATCCGATTCAACTTCTCAGTCTGTGTGGCTGATGTCTAAAGTTGATTTTTTTGTCCGTCTGTCCAATATCATCTCATTCTCGTTATGCCTAAATTCATCATCCAGCGGGATTCGCCCAACCGCGCTTAGACGTACCCGCCCCGCACCAACCGATAACCTCAGGAGACCAAACAAATGAAAATGGAACCAGTTCAGCCAACAGCCCCTGTCTGCCCTCGTTTGTGGGCACACACGCTGCTGTCCTGGGCGCGATGCCTGTGATGCCACAGACGTGTGCATTCGTCACCGAACCGATCCCGACCACCGCGCACGTCTGCCCCATCCAAAAACAAACTACTTTGGGCGATTCGACGGCCTATCAAGTGCTCCTAACCAGTTTAAATGATGGGAATGCCGCGCTCGGAAAAGCCACGGCCATCACCTACGTCAATCAGCCCATGTTTGCCAACTCATTCCCCGATAGTCTGTCTTTAGCCCCCGGAAATGGGGCAACCGGTAAATTTGGATCGAATGTAGCCGCAATGCAAGCGCCTTTACCAGTCAGTTCGGCAAATACCGCAGCCAGTGGGAAAAATGGAACCTGTGGGAGTGGTGGTGGATCGCATCACGTGGATCGACGCCACACGGACAGCAATTACGACTATATTGTACGGCCTGGCGAAATGTGGATGGGTCAGTATCTGATTAACAGTTTGATTGGCAAAGGATCATTTGGTCAGGTACGCTTTCTTTTTCGGGTACACTGTTTTTTCTCCTTCTGAACAACCTATTGATTGACTCGATCAAATTGTCTCACTTTTGTCTTCTTCGATCGTCCTCGGTTTCGCAATCATGCAACCAACAGCCGTTTCGCAGGCCAAATTTCGCATGTCCACTTATTGGTTGACGAAGCACACACACACACCGTAATGTTGTCGATTACTATTTTATGATGTGTTTGCAATTGAGCTAAGTCTTGTGAGTGCTATCGCGCTTAGAACGGAAAGAAAGACTCGATAGTGCGGTAATTGGTGTTGTTGTTGAACGATTGACTTATTGCAGTTATGATTTAGTCACGCAGTAACAGTGAACTCGCTACGGATTCTTGTCTCAGCACAACTGTTCATATTCCGTAAAATTCGCAGGTTAGATTTATTGAGTAAATTATGCCAAATGACAAACGACGCCAATTATCACATACGAACTACTATTCCATGGATACTTGGGGAACAGGCTTCGGGCATGGAGCTCCTTGACCGGTCTACGGAATCTGGTTATTCATTAGTTTAGTAAATGCATCGAGGCCATAGAAATCATGCACAAATCCGACGCGTAGAATAAGGGGACAGGTCAGCACCGAGGTCAGTGGTTTTGACTTTCTTAGAGATTTCCATCTGTCCAGCTACCTACATTGGAGAATGCATTTTGTCCTGAGCAAGTTTCGGGTACTCCTCGACCACAACACAAAGCGACACCACTACCATCGTCTTTCTCATTTTAAATGTTTTTCAGGGAACTTATTTCAGGAATTCTGCAAGCAGCTAGTTGATCACATGGGGCATTTCATTGGATGCCTCATCTCAACTTCCAATCTTCAGTCGAATCTCAGGAATATCCAATGTGTCCATTCAAGAGATACGCTGTTGGAAATCCGTAGCTCCTCATGAATCATGTTTTTCATCTTCCTTGGCCAGGTTTCCACAAGCTCGCTTATTATCAAACTGCGAGATCAACCATCCTCCCAATACATTATTTCACATTAGAGCTGTGGTTACTATGGGACGATTAGGGTGCACGAACTCATCTCTATTGAAGCTCGTAACGGTAACAATAGTCAGTGATCGTTCCTCCTTGTTCGGCAGCTAGCTTGAGAGAGAGAGAGCCTGACACGGTTCAAATTTTCCAAAGACGATTGGTCAGCTGTGCTAACGCGTTCAGTAAACCCATACATAGAGGAATGCGTGTTATCTCAGAGAAAACGCAAACACGATAAATGATCACAATGATTTGATACTTACTCAATCGAAAAGCTGGCTGAATAAATCGACTCTAAGGGGATGGTCATCTCAACTGGTGTTGCTTGTTGGTCGTGTCTGAACTATCAACCAGTTTTCCCAATATCATCATTTGTGTGTGGATTTTTAACAATCGTGTATGTTCTGCTTGATCCAGTCTACCTGATATCTCCCGGTTTTTGATACAAGACGACAAAATTGACGATTGATCCGCTCGGTTCACTTGAATTACATTGCCACTACCCGAATTGTATAAATGCTAATTGTGTAAATCTGATTCGATCCTATTTTATCCTGACCAAGCATCATACTGTAGGTTAAGTGGACTTCATTTTCAGATTTGTTCTTTTTGAGTTTTGTGATCGGGCGATTTTAATCGCAATCTCTGTTGGCACTGGTCATTAAAGTCGGATTTTCACCACTCAGCCTTTTAGTGGAGGACAACTATTCTCCGGTTCGCAACCTTCCAATCCCATCGCGGTGCTCTACTTTGCTCATTTTTTAAAAATATAATCAAGGAAGTTGTCTGTTTATACAAAACTGAACGATGCCTCCCCGTATCTTTTCCCCGTTCATCTCATGGAAGACCCGACAGAATCACCTCGTATCTGACAAAATAATGTACTTCGAATAGCATTTGGGTCCGCTGCTTCCCAGTTTGAACTCAATCGGTTTATTCCACGGTGTAGCCCGCTAGTTTCACTCCGTATCTACTCGTCTACTCGTCAGAGTTGAAATGCTCTCCCTCACTGTGCTTCCCCTCCCCGGCCTCCTCCTCAATGCACGATGGTTACATGGCCCATTTGTCATGCCATCGCTATGATGCGTGGCGCTTGCCTGTGGACCCCGTTATTGCGCTGTCTCACGACGCACCGTCAATTCCGTACTGTTCTTTGTTTATGTTCCGCTCTTTGCCGGTCCAAAAGCCAGGCCTTATAGCCCCGACCACACACACCAACCAGTCGAATCTTGACCTAGCCTGACCGATAGCAGTGAGCGAATGTATGCATGCATGCACTTACACTCTCATTCTATCATTCCGGATAGTTTTAATCGATCGGTTGTCGAATCGCATGGCCCGATGGTTGTAGGTAGTGAAATCTGCATTCGGTCGATCGCCAACTGGGCTTTGAAATCTTCCGGCCAGACAGGTTCATTAATTGCGATGTAAATTGCTCCAAATAGAGTGCAGAGACAGTCACTTTGTCCATTTGTGAACACAACTTATTCGGTACATGACATTCGTGATTCAATATGGATTGTAGCCATTTCAAAAACGAACCGTTAACGTTTAGAAAATAAGCATCCGGTCAAAGTGACTATGGTTCCAAGCGGGATGTGATCTTAGCAAATGGTCTCTCAGTTATCGTATTGTGCTGTATCGCGTGGTCACTGCGAGTGGACTGTCTGAAAGTATGGACTTGAACAGTTACGCTGCATATCCGGACTTGGTTGCAGTGGTCTAATTAATCCAACCATTCTGTACGTTAAGATCATCACAGTCACTGGTAAAGTTGTTTTCTCCGTATTCGAACATATATTCACGATATAATGACTTTCACTTTGCTGTTGATGTCTTCCAAGTGTGGCGAATCGCCGTGACACGATAGGGAACGCATGGTATAGATGAATCCCGTAAAGCCTGATCATTGTACAAGTGTCTGCGAAGTCCGGTTCCAAATTGTAAGCGTTCTCTGGCGGTTTCGGTTGGTACTGCTTATTCGTCAGCTTAAGCGTGAGCGTGTTCAACTCCAATCGTTAAAGGATTCTGCTTCGCGTTTCCCTTTTCACTACACAAGTTAATTCACAGTAAAAAAGATGGTTGAACATTATGTTCCAAAGAGGTGACGTGTATGTCTATCACTCACGATGAATCCATTTTTTTATTTCACTGTCAACGAGTTGGAGGCTATTAGTGGGAAGAAAGACGGACAGAGGAGTATGAAGGGTTCTTTTGGGAATGAAGGATAACNAAGGATAACTAATGATCGGTGATTTGGTACCTAGAACCAGACACTACAAGAGTGGCTGTCATATTTCCTCCCTGAACTACCATGGAAACGTAAAAAGAATGAACACAAACGAGACAGGCTCAGATCAGCAAAATCCGAAATTCCCTAAAATCCAACAGTGACTTGTTTCACTAATGCCTTTACTACGTTGTTCCGTTTCTAAATCATCTTTGGGTGTTATTGCGTATTTTTCAATGTTCCAAATTGTGGTTTTTCCACAATGAGAACTGGATTTGATGAAACAGTCGTGTAAACGGAGACCGTTGGCTTTTCTGGACAACGAAAGTGAAAAAATGATTGTGACGAGTTGTGGGTTGTTTGTGACAACAAAGTTGCGATTGCAATTTATCGTTTTAAGCAATTTATAGCTCATCGTTCGTGTTTTCTTCCGTCCCGTCCCTGTTTCAGGTCATGAAAGCGCACAACTGTCTAACAAACGAGGATGTTGCAATCAAAATCATTAAGAATAAACGTGCGTTTACCAATCAAGCTCAGGTTGAGATTCGTTTATTACGTGAGATGAATCGCTATCAAGAGGAGGCGGAAGTGACCGGGGAGCCCGCACCGCCTGGCGCGAACTATATCGGTACGTTCGGTCTCCTCACATTCCCGCCCGTGTGTGTGTGTGTGCGCGCGCTCGTGTTTGTTTATTCCGGCTTTCTCTGTGTCTTGTTCGCACTAACCTCATTGCTCTTGTTGTTTTGGGTATACACTCCAGTGACGGAGACGAGCATACAACTGTTTTTTTTACTGATACCTCAAGGATTTTGATCTTGCGGCACTGTGTTATTAATTTAAAAAAGCGTTTGTTTAACCTTGCGGCTATCCAGACAATACTCTGTGACCGCTGTACAATATCGAACTCGGACGTCCATGACTCAGCGTAATGTTTTGTCTATCTCACTTCCTCTAGGTGATGGCGCTTCGTGACAATATTTGTTTACTCATGCTAGAATATACGGCGTAATACTGCCGTGACTGTCTTGCGACTGATGTGTGTTCAGACACAGAGTGGTCTAAGGATTGAGCCTGTTTCAATAGAAAATTAAGATAAACTGGTTCAATTCGATCAGACTATTTACATCGTGTTGGACTTGTGAGTTTGGGGTCGGTAAAGTTTATTACATGTCACTTATTTGTGTTCCGAACAAAGCACGTTGCAACAGTCTTTGCTCGGTGAAAGGTCGTCTGTGAGTTGCTTGTGGGTGGAATTAGACCAGGTTGCTAGGTGAATTTCCTGGGGATTCACAAAGGAACCGATTTCCCGACCAAATTCTAACCCACAAAAAAGGCGGTATTTAAAGGCCGCAAGCTGTTTGGGGCCGGTGTCCAGCTCATCAGAATCCGCACCCTTCGGACGGGGCAAATGTCTAGGATGCCTAATACAATTCACTATCCCCAATTAAACTGGAGACCATTACCATAACCAAAACGTTTTGTGTCTGTGGTTCGTACAATCCTTGATTCGTTTGGAATCGTGTTTACCCAACTTCTGTCAACGGTTCATCAAACTAATTATATTCCCTGTATTTCACTGTACGAAGCTGATACGTTATGGCCCCAGATGTTGGATTTTTGTCCTCTCTCTTTGGTCGGAAAACACCGTCAAGTGAAGATTGCGCGTAAAGCTTTTCAGCAGAAACACTTAGTCTGATAGCAACATTTCGCGTGGTGCAAGTGAGAGGTTAACAGTCACATTCGAAGGCACCCCTCCCCTCCCGATCACAATATTGCTATGGGGTCCACCCCGTGCGCTAATAGGTGTTATACGATTTTCTGTTTGTTCCTCTAACTTTTCCGTTCTTAGTCAAATCGGAATGTGTCTAAAATCAAATGTGGGCATTCAGTCAGAGTGATGAATACAACTACTCATGCACAACCGAAACATACTGGTTTTCGTTGTTCAGAACACTTACGTTCATAGTTTGGTTAGTGATTTCTTCCAGTTAGACCGCAAAAACAGAGACCAGAGCGATCATCATCATCATTCACTCCGTTGCTAGTGTGAGCTGCATCCGAATTTGGTGATGATTAAGAAAGCTGACTCATCGAACCCAACTGATTATTCATTATTTTGTATATTTTAATGAACATATTCCGAAAATCCTGCGATCCAACGGTATCGAATCGCTTTATTGTCGACCTACGGGCTGTTGTTATCCTTTTTTAAATATACAATAAGAGTACCGTTCTCATTTTTTGTTCATTTTTACCCTGTCCACATTTCGCTATCTATTATAATAGTTCCATTCTCATTCCTGTCCTCTTTTTCCGTTGGTCGTTAAGTCCGCCTACTATCTCACTTCACATTTCGAGGACACTTATGTCTGGTGTTCGAACTGCTCTCATACAATCTTTACGATCTGTTGCGCAATACCAATTTTCGTGGAGTGTCACTCAATCTGACCAGAAAATTCGCTCTACAATTATGCGGTGCATTGGAATTTTTATCCCGTCCCGAACTACGCATTATTCATTGTGATCTGAAACCGGAAAACATACTCCTAGTCAATCCGAAGCGTTCAGCCATCAAACTGGTGGATTTTGGCAGTTCATGTCATGTGAAAGAGAAAGTGTATCAGTACATTCAGTCCAGATTCTATCGATCACCGGACGTTCTTCTCGGTCTGGACTATACTATGAGTATTGATATGTGGTCACTGGGTTGTATCTTGGTCGAATTGCACACAGGTGAACCGTTGTTCGCCGGACAAAATGAGGTGAGTTCTTTCGTCCACCGGACATTCTTTTACCTTAGTTTTACATAACTATCTCTTGCTGGGAGATTAAATCGGTTTCATGGTCATTACATCTGAGTGCGACCTGCAATGCTGCTAGTTAATTTCGTACAAGTCAATAGTTGGGGTTATCCACCTTTCCCTCTGATCACCGGATATATTTACTAGACCGATTCGGATTATCTGATAGTTAACTAACGCATCGCATAATCGTCGCGTCGATTGACTAATGCATATGGCATACTCTGTTTTCTCAACTCACTGAGCCGGGAAGGTGAGAAAGATACAAACAGGGACGGGGTGGTGACCCGGTGGTAACGTCACCAAATTATCACCTCGGGGACGTGTGTTCGAATCCCACGACCACCGCCCGCACTTCCCCATTGTGTGTTGAATGGCATCTCTTTAATTGACCGCTTCCCGTTTCCTGAAAATTTTACTTTTGTATATTCAACAAAAAAAAGTAAAATGAAAAAGAAAAAAGGTTCCGGGTTTTGCTTCTCTGAGGTTTACGCTTAGGTCTTGTTCCATTGTGCTGCGGTGCAGACAGCAGTGTTCGAACACCGACTGTCTCATCTTATCCTGTTCCTGTCCAATTCTACACCGCATTACCCGAGTCTGATGGGGACACCGGACAGGCGACGCTGAAGTTAGACACAAGGTTTTATTTAATCGAGGTCTCCCCCTGGAGCAAATAGTCGACCTCTTTAAACTGCGTTGGTTTAGGGCCAAATAGATTGCCACGGCCCGCGATGTTTACCGGAGCAGGTAATGGATGGAAAACTGCCAAAGGTGATCACACTGAAATCTGGCAGGAGGGTATGAAACCTTAAACAGAAGACTTGCTCACATAGGTCGCGTTCGACTTCCTCGATCAGCGTAGTCGATGGTCAGAGAGACTGAGTGATGTGGCTGAATGTCGTAAACAGTGGCATCTTGCATCTTCTCAGTGTATCACCTGATGTTTACGCAGCAATTTTTGTGTTTCCCGCAATTCCACCATTTCTTACCTTAAAATTGAAACATTGTTGTTTCCATGACGATTGATATGTTTCACCATATGTAATTGCTCTTTGAGTTGCAATGAACTTTAGCATTTTCCAGTTCAAGTTGACTTTCCTCGTATGCACAAAGTAATCGATTGTCAGACGCAAGGTAGTCATGGTGCGTATTTTTTCGTATACGAACGTTTGGTTGCGTTCACGAACCGCCATTCAGCACGATTGCTCATTATCCATTACGAAAGTCCAGTTTCCTGTTATTGTGCAATGTATACTGTAGGAATCACCTAAAATAGAATAACTATCACTCAGTGACCTCCAGTCCTATGTGTGAAACACTTACGAACTTGATGATTGAGCTTCCCCAGTGACTGAGGATTGGATTCACGCAGCCGCAGGCTCGAACCACATCGTCACTCAACTTGACTTAACCGGAAAAGTGGGATATCACGTGTTTTATCCCTGCTCGTTTGACAAAATTCTGCTTAATTTCCCCAGTACTTTTTTGTGAATCTTTTAGTTTCTCGTTTCCTTTTATTGCTAGTCAGTTCTTCCGAAAAATGAAAAAATTACACTTTTAATACTGTCATGAAACTGGGCACCGCTGTGTGGTATTCAACATGATGATTTCTTTTAGCGCTTATCTACCGTCGTCTGTGTTGGTATCCACGAGGTTGTCACAGTGAGAACGGTCAGTCTTAGGACGCCTCGTTTTTGGGGCTCTTCTCATTTTAAAGATTTATGCAGGTATATCACCATTACTACTTTACAACTTGTTGGCGCTTTTTCCGAATTCCAATTTTTTATTGCCGTCAACAAAAACAAAGCGCTGGTCATACATGTAGTACACGGCTGCCAGTTGCTTAAACCATTATAGCTCGATCGTCGGTTTTTCTCCATGTGTATCACTCACATGTGCTTGTGGTTGGTACTTTTCCTCTCTGTTTGATCCTTGTGTGCGATGATTAATGTAATAACGTGTCTTCTTTTTCGTTTTGTAAACTTTGTTTGTGCTTGTCAATTTACAATCGGGTTCTAGAGAACTCCGTCGGGGCTCTGTTAAAGTCATTTTTACTAAAACAAGACTGGGTGGGGAGGTATACCAATGAACTTTCCTATCGCAAATCTATCTGACGGTAAACCCCAAGTCTTATAACCCTTTGTCAGCGACAGCCTCTGTAAAGTATGCAGTCCTCTGGATTTTCAAGTTTTGTTATTTGGGCAGCTATATCTCACCCGGTTGAGGCATCACGGATGAAGTGTCAGCTCGCATACAGAGGGCTCGATTGGCATTTACAAACTTGAAATATCAGTGGCGTCGGCGCGACATCCGGTTACCCGTGAAGGGTCGATTGTATACTGCCGCAGTTCTACCATACAGTACAAAGACTTATCCATTAAAGAATCTGTCTGCGTAGCATTGCACGAATCTGGTGGGACAACCAGACAAGCAATGCTGTGGTTAGACGCAGGGGTTTAGGTAACTGCGGTCGCCCACTGGAGCAAGTGGTCGACCTCCGTAGATTACGTTGGTTGGAGCATGTTACGCATGTCACCAAACAGATTGCGTGCGGGGCTCGTAGTTTACCGAGGCAGATATTGGATGGAACAGTCCCAAAGGTGGTCAAAATAAGACTTAGCATAGGTGTATGAACACGCCGTTCAGCTTCCTGGATGGAGACCTCGGGATCACTGTAATCAATGGTTAGAGACACTGGTGCTTTAGCTGAGTTTTGTAAACAATGGCTTTAGTGCATTTGTCCTGGTTACCTTTTTTCATCTCGACACAGATTCAAACATTCCAGTCTTCTCTTTACTCCTTGATTCAAATGGGAAGTCTGGTTAGACTGCAACCAAAACGGAAGCCCTAATCGTTGTACGAACCGAAGCTGAACCATGACATGCCTCAGCAATCACACATTGAAGGTTTCTCGCTGATTAATTACGTAACGTGCGTACCATTCATAGCAACTGAACTGAACTGAACTGGATAGCTCTATACGGATCAGTAACATCAAATTTTAATAAATATAATTGCTTGTCCCAGTTGTCTGATTGTGTGCCTTCAACAAACATTATGGTTTTGTTTGTAATCGGTGATGGTCAAGTAGGGTGTTTAAGCGAAACAGAAAGGCACTAGCAACTCCGACCGATATTGTTACAGAAATGCGCACGTGTTGACCTATCCCCGAAGGTCCCGGAAACAGCTTTATTCTCTCTCTTTATTCGACTTCGGATTTTGAAGGTTTATCCCTTCTCACAGTTCTGCTTCGATTTTGGCACTTGACGTTTTCGAACGAAAAAATTTTTTGACAAAAATGAAGCAGGTATATTGTACGATCTTACTTTAGTAAGATGTTGAACCATTCACAATAGATCCAGTTTATCGATTCTGGTTTTTTGAGGAGCTGGATAGTGTTTTACGATTAAGCTGTTCGTGGGGGGGGGGGGNATAATAACTGAATACTGATCAATAGGTATTTCAATAAAATGACAAAGTGTCTGAGTTCTGGAGTGGTGGGGCTGTGTGTGTGTAAGAAGGATATGTACAAATCAGGCAAACGCAGATGAGTCATCTCCTAAGTAATGTTGATGAGAAGATGAAATGAAGCAACCCTTTCGTCGACGGTCTAGTGACAAAATGATCAACAAAACAGACTATGTAGACTACACATAAATGCAGTCAGGTCTTTTTAACTGATCAGGTAAGAGGACAATTTTCACGTTGCCCAAGCGTTTTATATTGCCTATACCGATATACTTCGTGATTAGGTGATACATATCTATCTTGTTCCGGTCTTACGTGAATCGTCAGTCCCAGTTTCCATGACTTGATTTGCTGGAACCTGTCCCTGTACAGTAAATTGTCACAACTATGGACATTCACCACGTCGGATGTTCATCGTAGTAAACTGTGCAATGGAATGCCGGGGACGAACTGCCTGACTCACCCCGTTAAAGTGTCGGTCAGCCTTTGTTGATTTGGAAAGCACTGGTCAGCCCCTTGATGCCAGTAAAACTCTCATGCACACGTGATTCGACGCAATAATCATCGATCGGAACTCGACATTATAGACCCATACTAAAGTGTTGATTGATCGGTCAAAACACTTTTACACAAATACGTTCCAAAGCCGCAGCTGATAGTAGCCTGTAGTGTGCTGACTTGTATCGCGTGGAGCACACATGCCCGTCACTGTGATCTCAGCAGGACACCCAGATCATATCACCAGGATAAGACGGACTACTGCAGTGAAGTTTTCTGTTGAACCGTTTATGACACGTGGTTCATGGGAACGCATCAAATAGAAATCGACTGGTCCCCTACCGGATCACTGGAACAGTTCCGGTTGATTTATCAAACTTGTGACCCTGTCCTGGCTGATCTGGGATGATTTTAACCAATAATAGGGAGTGAGAGGTGTTTATGAAATGACGCCGATCAATTCAGTTCCCGTTGTCTTTCCCCTACATTCAAAAGCTCCAATACCGATGGTTTGACCTTGAACAACCAGTGTGGACATGCCTTGGTGTGGAATGAACTGTGGCCCTAGCTGACATGGAATTCCCGTGTGCCGGTAGCATTGATCCAGTTGTATCATGTATCTGTACTTTAACTTCCCCCCAACTGACTAGATAGCTACATACTGGTCAAATCATTCAAATGCACGTACTAACTTGCCTATATTCATACTAGGTGCCCAGCTGTCCACGACATAAACCAGTGAATATTCCTATCGTGACATTTAAAAAACACTGTGCCGAGCAAAGCTTGTTTTCGATAACTTCTTTTGCGGACCAATACAATTATGTATATAGAGTTCAATCTATCGACTGAACCTTTCCAAACCGCACAACAACAACAACGGAAAACCCTTTCCCGTCATTTCAAAACGACGTGTAGCAACATCGCAGTCAATCAACCAATCATATTCATAAATCAGACGGTTACTTAATGTGATGGTGCATGTAGACTGAAGTCAACTGATCAGACTGCATCCCAGCGTGATTGATTCCACTGTGAAATAAACTAAACTGCATGCTGAAATTATGAAAAGTTCAGCAACCTTGACATAAGACTTCAATCTGACAAACAACTTAGACTGCATGTTATGGTTTCGCCAACTAACGAAAACTGAGCATATGCTCACCGTTTTTCAGTTCTGCCAAGTCTGTTCTCTGTGCTGTTTGACCCTAGTGTATTTCCAGAATCAAAGGTATCCTGTAAAGCAGTTGATTTAGTGTGGCCTGCTGGTTACTCGTCTCCAGTACGTTAATACCACTTGCGGTGATCTGACTACTGTCGACGTCGTTTTCAGTGCGTGTGTGCGTTCGTGTGAATTCATTTGACGCGGCTGTGCATGGGTGTATATATATATATATATATATATCGGTGAGGTCAAATTTCGAAGTCGACAGAATTCTGGACAAAATGGCGGTCACAGTCCTCGGTGTTCACAAATCCGATCACACGCAGCGCGATCTACTCACACTATGTCCAAGAGCAGGGAATCGGGTTTTCATGTGGCGCGTCAATCTCGTTAGGAAACTCCCCATCCGAACACCAGGTTGCAGTGACTACTGTTCCGCATACTTGCGTTCTTCACTCTTCTCGTCATAGACCTGATCACTGTATTTTGTCCGTGGAATCGGAATAGATCCAAGTTAGTTACTCGTAGTGGTGTGGTATTTCTCCGAACCATGCAGTTCACTCGCATCACCATTCGTCCGCTACACATTAGTCAGTAGACCTGTTCACGTGTATCAGGGCGGAGCTCAAGACAATCCTCCGTGTTTTGTCTTGCATTAAACTTAGAGTCCTCTCGAGTT
>UZAN01040972.1:26701-45534 GCA_900618425.1 Echinostoma caproni
CGCCACGTCCCTCTCTCTCTTTCATTCCCTCCTTCAATTACAGTCACTGCCTACCATGTTTCAATACCAAGCTCAAGCATTCGAGTACTTTGTTAGGCCACTACATTTGTTTTGCACCCTAACTTTGACCGCTCTCTCCGTCGATCCGTAATAATAATTCACTCGATCGATCGATCTGTAATATTCACACACCATTGTTTAGGCTATGATAGGCACTCATGTTCCGATATTATCAACCCATCTCTCCTATCCGCTACTCGTCTAATTCACTCCATTTCTCACCGAATCGCGTACACGCAACCTTATTCACACACACACGCACTGTTTGTTCACATTCCCTCCGGTTCTCAATGTGTGACTGCGTTGGGTTCTCCTTCTCTCACGCTCTATCCGTTTTTCTTTTTTGTTCTGTTCCGTTTCACTCGTTTGTTTGTCTGTTATTTTTGCCAAATCGGTCAGCTGCCTGTGATCTGCGAATGCTTTTGTAGCCAGGTCCTAAACCATCTGTCACCTCCCTATGTCTCCTTCACCCTCAAAATCCGTTCCCATTGTGCGCTCAGCACAGTTTACGCGCTCTTTCCCCCTTCCATCCTCAATCCAACAAAACACAGTAGAAAGATTCCGGAGAGCGGGATCGGGGGAAAGGATAACTGTGGATCTCCCCTCGCCCGGTACTGTTGCCACATCGCACCACAAGCAAACCATTGGGCTTCAAATGCCAGACCACATTTTTATCCCATTCCTTTTGCTTGTCAGCAAGTACGTACATACATCGGCAGAAAATTGCCCGCCAGGTTCGTTTACTCCACTCAGTTCATTCCCATGCTCTTCCGCCTAGCACAAGAAAACACCGTGTGTGCCAGTTGCACGCGTATACATACGAATACACTCGTGCTTGATTCGTTCAATCTGACCTCCACTATACTCTGCTTGGTTCTCAGTCATCCTGACGGAAAAAGCATGTTTCACTTAGCTTTCAAACTAACAGACTCTTCTTTGATTGCTCTCTACTCCAAGTTTTTGCATCAATCTACCTACTTTTCGGCTCCGGTTCTCCCAGGGTCAACCCCTTACTGCAATGTTCTTCAAAAGAACTAACAACGCGCTCCCTTTATAAACCCTTGCCTGTTCTCGGGGGTTACGGGGAGACAGGGTGTGAATCCATATTGGGTTCACATTCTCGTTCTTGATCTATCCAACCCTGATTGCCGCTAGTGTTACACCGACTTGTGTGTGTGTGTGTGCGAATTACCACCAATGACAGACAACCTTATCAAACGATCGGTTGTTTTTTCACTTCCAAGCTACTTCGGGTTGGAGCCGGTTGTGAACGAAAGACAGCAACCGAAACCGTTGCACAACTGTACACAGCTAATGGTTTTGTAAATTGATCTGAATTTAACGCACATTAAATTAAATCAAGTAGGGTACCAGCATTGCCCATGATGGCGACTCAGACAAACAGAGCGGGCATGATGATGATTGCGTAAACACCCTGCTCCTCCCGATGTTTACCGAATGCATGTGTCCGTGAATTTCATTGTTTTGGGTTCAGCCTGAACTTGGTCATAAATGACCCGTCCTACTTCTCTGGATGAGGGTATTTTCGCTGCTACTTAAATCCGATTGACGCTCCAATGGTAGCTAGTTCAACTGTGGAATCGGAAATTCCCGCTAACAAAGCACTCCAAATTAGGTGCTTGAACCGATCTCGGAGCTACCTCTGGACAAACGGTCACCGAGCCAATTTATCCATCTGTTTACCTGACTTTGGCAGCCCCGGTCGTTTGATCCGACCAACCGGACAGCAGTCTGCAATAGGCTGCGGTTTCAGAGCATTGTCCTGCTCACATCCATGTGAGTTATATTTTTGGGATCGAGGTCCCTTGAGGAACTTCGCCACCCCGCCTCGCACTGGCTTGTACCACAGTATTACACAAACATCAAACACTGATATGACCATGGAAGTGATATTTAGCAACTCATCTTCATTTCGTTCGTCCCAGCTTCTATCATGTGTTAAATGTATATCTCCATTTTTTCTTCGAGGCTGTTACGCAACACACTAACCATGAATCTCAATAAAGATTTATTCGGCACTATGGGCGACAGATCACGGTACTGTGACCGAAAGACAACTAATATACCGCGTGTGCAATTACATAAGACACGGGAACACGCAGGTCATGGAGTAAATTCATGTGTTCCCGGTACTCACTCTAAGGCCATCTAGTCCGATTACGCATTTCTGGCCCTAGTGTTGTTAGGTACTCCTCACATTTGTGAGTAGTATGTAAAACAGCGGGTGGTGGTTTCATTCAACTATCAAAAATTAAAAGGATCACTGAAGGCGAGTTGCTGTGCCCCCAAAAATTACGTCCTGCTCTATTCGTTACCCAGTGTGCTACCGGGAATTGCGTTGCCATGTTCCAAATGAGATATCTGTTACATGTACGCCAAATCATTGATATCTCAACTGTAGTCTCCAATGAACAACTGGATACTGCCTTGTGGAATTATAACACTAGTAGCTTAACTGCACTATCAAAAGCAGCAGCCAAGGAGTACTAGTTATATTCTACACTGAAAACATGTTCACTGTTAGCTTGCCCATGGACATTATTGAGAATCGATGCAAAAATGAAAAAGCGTACAGAAATAACCAATCACTACTCAGAAAATGGGGGAGGGTGGAAACCAAATTGAAGACGCCATGAGAAACAGTTTGTTTTGTCGAGAATCGTTGTTCCTGGAACATAAAATGCAAAGCTGCAGGATGCAAATGCTTCCGTAGGAAAATATCACCACGTCCACTCTACCAAGAGAGAGAAACCAGGTGTCTGAACATGTCACTTCGCTTCACACTGAAAAACAGTGCTATGTCCATGTTTTTTATCTCAGTATCGGTTGATTCAATCAAACGCCAATCGGAAAACAATAGCGATCTTTATTTTTGCTAAATGACAAGAGATACTGTATACTATATAACCTATCACTTTGTTGGTCAGTTCTACCCTCGGGGAACGCACGGTCGGTTTGTCAAACGATGTGCAAACTTGGACGGTTTTAAGTGAAGAAAGGACTGAAGCGTGTGTGTGCGTGAATGGCAGAGGAAATGTTTGCTGTGGATAGCACAAACTTTCGGAGGATGTATGCGTTCACGCGGGGGCACAAAGCCTGCTCGCAGCAGTGACTGATGCATGACTTTGATCTGAAATGAACAAATAACAACTGAAGCATCAGGGAGACGAACAACTGGAACACTTCGTTCAAAGATGAAAGAAAGTAACACAGTCGAAGTCACGTGATTTAGGAACAAGAGAAATAAAGCATTAGCCTATCTTCCTCGCAAAGCTCTGGAGAAAACCCCGGGGATAAGAACAACGGCAATAGTATGCGCAAAACATCAGTCACACGGATCAGGCTGAGTGAGTAATGATTTACTTCATGGACTTGCAATGCTCACAACAGTCTTGTCAGGAGGTGGCGCCTACTCACACCGAGTTCGCTTCAGGTAGATAATAAAAGAAACCGGTTTATTTCAATTCTCATTTGAGTCTCAAAAGAAAGCGCATATGGTTTTTCAATTTTTTATCAATCCTAGTGAATCACCGATTACATCAAATAATCAGCACTTGTTAAACTGTGCAACCCACCGTTAAAAGATACTGCCCTAGGTTTTGTAAGTAATTTAAATCTGATGACGTAATTGCCCGTTAGACCAATCCCACATATGGTATGTGGTTGTGACAGTAAATCAGCCACTGGTTGTTTATCGTAAGGAGTTTGATAATGCCGTGTTGGAAACTGCAATAGGTTTTCGCGCACTGAATAGACTACCTCACTAACAACTATTATTATAAAACCTACCGGGGAATTACATTCGGCAAAACCTATTTTTCACCAAAAAATCGCAACAATGTTAGTTGGAACACGAAGCAATAAATGCAAGTACATATTCATATCCGTTAGCAGTTTTGTAAATGTTGCCAGATAGGTGAATCGCCGACGTTTGTCTTCAGAACTTGAACTCAACCGAATTCGGGACTTTTCAAGTCCTCAGTGATAATACTGCGTCAGTTTATAATCGATCGCACAATATATTAAAAATAAACTGGTAATCTGTCTTTTGTAGCGCAATAATTTAGTTTCAAAAGCAACTATTTACACGTGTCTGGCGCGTTTTGAGAAGCGTGATGACCGTGACGAATGACAAACAACTCCCAAATTAGTGCAGACCGTGAGAAACGATTTCACACGGAATGAATGAATCACTGAGGATTGCGCCTACTAACTCGGAACGTTATTCTTTTTGTCTCAACTAATGCATCATGATTCCGAATGACGCTGTTACTCGATTGCTGCTTTCATTGACTTTCTTCCTAGTAGACGTCTTTAAATGTGAGTGCAAAGATTATCCCAACAAGATAGAATATCAGGACACAATACTATTGTACTGTATCACACGTCTGGACACATAAAACTGCTCACTAATCGCTAAAGGAATATACAAAAGACAATAAGTAGTTACACACCTGGAGAGTAACTGCAGTTCGTAAGACAAAGTGCAGTGATACACTAAGTTCACCGCATCGCAGCGTTTCATTTTTCTTCTTTTGCGTGCAGTTAATATGAGGGGTATAATCAATCCACCTCAAATCAGACAGGGTCCTACTGAATCGCACTAATTATTACCATGAACTTCCACACAGAATCACAAAAGTGCTGAAAGGAGCATAAGGAGAAAGATTTGAGCAGATCCATAGCACCCAGTTTGTCCTTTAATTTCATCGAAACAGAAAGAAGACAAATGTCGCGAGATGTTAACATTTCGTTTAATCTTCTCAGTCGCTGACTTAAAACAAACAGGCACATATATAGCACGTCGGATTAATCAATTTTGGTGAACAAACGTGTACAAGCATACAATGATTACTAAATTTAGAAGTAGAAGGTCAGCTCCACGGTAAGTGGATCACTTGTATCAAAAACTTCCGTGCGCATAGGGTCGGGTGATGTAATCGAATAAGCAGTGCTTCACTAATCGCTAAAAGTTCTTTTAACTGGTCATAAAAGTTTGATCCCATTCGTAAGTCTCTCATGCCTCACTGTGTGAAAGATTCTTTTGAGTTCTCCAATATTTTGGATAATATTACAATATCTCAGGAGAGAATGTATTCGATAGATGTGGATTCACTTTTTACTAATGTACCACTTTATGAAACAGTTGATTTTTTATGCGATTATAGTTCTTCAAACAATTTTCAACTTAATATTCCTCTGGAATACTTAAGAGAACTTATTCTTATATGTACAGGAAACATTCGCTTTGAGTTTGAAGGGGCCACATACAAACAGATCGATGGCGTGGCAATGGGCAGTCTACTGGGGCCCATTCTGGCAGACGTTTTTCTAGGCATGATTGAGAAAAAGCTACATGATAATAATTCTAAGTCCACCCTGTACAAACGTTACGTGGACGATATTTTCATTCTTACAGATGCTGAACATTTTAATGCACTTTTACAGCAGTTTAATTTAGTCCATCCACATCTATCCGTATCTCATGAAACGGAAACCAACAACACTGGCTTTTCTTGATGTAAAGTTACAAGACGGACAAATGGGACACTACAACGCTCAGTCCACCGAAAAGCGACATGGAGCGGTCAATATCTGCACTTTTGCAGCTTTTCCCCCATGACTTACAAACGTGGGCCTGTGAGAACGCTATTTCATCGGGCGAGAAACATTTGTTTTCCAGATACACTGAAGGAAGAAGATTTCCTAAGGAGAACATTGCTAAACAATGGCTATCCAGAAAGGTTTATAGATATTCACTGTAGACCAATTCCAAAAGGTAACCCGTCCCAAAACGTCGATAAAAAGGCCATCTACATCAAGCTTACGTTTAAAGGTGATCACATTTACAATGATGTGCGCCAGAAGTTGAGGTCAGCTCTAGACCGTACATTACCAGCTGCTCAACTCAGACTCATCGCCTCCACTCGTGGAATCGATTTGGACAAACGTAAATATGGCTGGCAAACCAGTTCCGTCTCACACACTGTATACCAGTTCAACTGCAGTTGCGGTGACGCATACATAGGCAGAACAAACCGTCAGCTGTCACAACGGATGGCCGAACATATTCCAAAGTGGTTGGTGAAATCGATGACGCAACCGACAAATGGTGGTCAAGTGATTGCAGGAAATCCAGAATCATCTGTTGCAAAACATCTCATGGCAACAAGACACACAGTTGACCCCAATTCGTCTTTCAAACCACTATTACGTTATCGAAATGCAAAACTTCTAGCGATTAGTGAAGCACTGCTTATTCGATTACATCACCCGACCCTATGCGCACAGAAGTTTTTTATACAAGTGATCCACTTACCGTGGAGCTGACCTTCTACTTCTAAATTTAGTAATCATTGTATGCTTGTACACGTTTGTTCACCAAAATTGATTAATCCGACGTGCTATATATGTGCCTGTTTGTTTTAAGTCAGTGACTGAGAAGATTAAACGAAATGTTAACATCTCGCGACATTTGTCTTCTTTCTGTTTTGATGAAATGGATAAAGGGTACTCAATGCTTCAAATGTGCTTTAATTATTTCGAGCTCTAACTGCAAGCTTATCTTCAAGAGGCCAATGTCTACTTCATATTTTTTAAATTGCAAAGCAAGCTGAGTATCCTAATCTGGATTGATCGACATGCTTCGGGCGAATCGAATGGCGCTCTCGTAGCACACATTTACGAAAGCGCTATGCACTACTCACAATGTTTTCAGTAGGTAAAACCAGTTAATTGAAATCACAAATTATGATATAAAACCCCTCAGATTCCGTCTGATTTTATCAGCAGCAGATGACCACTGGTCAACTACGAAAGACTACCCAATGGCTATAATAAATAACTGATAGTCTACTGGGTTAATCGAAATAATACTTCGATATTGAAAGTAATTTGTCGCCGGAAAGTAGTATGGTTATTAATCAGCTGATTGATCATCAAACCAACATCAGTTGTATCTTCAGTCAAAGCTACAAACCAAAAGAAGAAATATCACGACTGAGGTTGGTAAGGATATTCAACAAACTGAAGAGTAAGGGGATGAAATCAGCTTGAGATGGAGAAAATATCACTGTTCTGGACGCGCCTCGCCCCAAAGGCGGTTCTCTCTGAAATATACTTCTTTTCGTTAATACGAATACAAATTTTGCCGTTTTGTTTGAGCAATTGGACGACAGTCGCCAGATCGTCCGCTTTCATTAATTCCCCTTTAGGCGTGTTTTGCTCGTTGATAATTTTTAAGCAGAATAATTTTCTTATTTTCATTCATCTTATGCGGAATAAAACTATAATAAATATCTAGGAAGACGGTGATTTTTAAGCAGACGCACGGAGCTAATAGACCGGAGATCTATGCCACTTGAAAACCAGTGGAATAACTTGAACCGTATGAATAAGAGGTTAATATGATAATGCGTTGAACTGTTCTGACTAAATGTCCTGCACAATCCTACGTGCACATAGAATGATCAAACGAACAGAACGGTTGAAAGTCTAGCAAACGTCGATTACTGTAAATGGTTGGCTTTGCAATTAAACCGTTACATCCCAGATGGAGATGGGTAATATGTTCACATGAAGCACAGTTCTAGTTTAGATTTTCATTCTGTTTTATTTGACCAAACAACTCATGAAACGAATCACTTTGAGTTGATATACTAGTGATTGAACCTTTTCAATTTATTTGTCCAAATAAGGACACGGTGAATAAAACCAAATGAAAGAGAAATCATCTAAATTTGTTTACGAATCGTCAATCGTCTTCACTGGTTTATAATGAATAAATTTGGTTGATATTTGTATGATAACAAAACCTCTTTGCTTTCATATAATACATAAAATAACTACGGGTGTGACTGGAGTAAAATTCATCACAAACTCAATGCAGTTCCAAAAGCACGCAAAGGGTGATTTTAGTAGTGACCGATAACCATTCCCGTTTACCTCGCGATATTCGCCTAAGTGACTGAGGGCCCCAAAGCGCCTCCCGTGGGAAGCCTCACTTACCGACCTCATGTAGTGATGTTTTCACAACAACCGGAAAGAATAGAGAACAAAGATGCGGACCTACAACGGGTTTGGTCAACCATTGGCAGTTACCCCACGACAGTCATGGAAAACCCTGTTTCCGAACTTAGAAAAGCAGTAAGAACCACGGGCTAACTTTTCTGGCTCTGGAGCCAGGCTTGGACGTTGAGATGTGTTGGGCACCATGGAAATTTAACCTCATCGGATTGGCCAATGGACTAATCAACCGGGCATCTGCTTTATTGAGTTGCAGACTCGGAACTCCATCCGGCGCCTTGTAGATTTTACAGATTGATAGGGACTGTAAGGATAAATGCCTCTTTTTCGTCAGAGTAATTGAGAAGTTACGTGCCCTCATAACTTTTGGATATTCTTGCAGTAGACCAATTTTTATGTATTTGGTTTTTACGGATATATACACACACTGGATTCTAACCTGTATCGCATTTATTACATTTGGAGGACATGCTGATCTCATTTTATTCAGCTGTGCATCATTTCTTTAAGCAGAACTGAATTGGTGTGAGTTAGAGGGTGCCGGGTAAGCGCATACCTGACGACCGGCAATGACCGCAAAAACAGTCGTGTGCTTCTGGGAAAATTTTGTGCAATCATTCAGATAATACATACTATTAATATAGGTAGATGCATATATATGTCATTGAACTATAAATTCAGGGATATCATGTACCTTAATCAGGATCAGTTGGCTCCGTGGGATGTAAACCACATATGATTACTGATTATTCTTCTGTACCAGTTGGGTCAATGAGACCACATGAGGAACTCCATTTTTCACAGTGGAATAATTACTTAATTAAAACAAATAAACGGTTATGGGAATACACGAAGAAGACTGCGAGCCCACTACCACAGTACCACTTTCCTGTTTCCCAACAAATTGACGTTGGTCTTTTTGTTCAGTAAAAGCACAGCCATAAACACTATTTTTCAAGTGTGGAATCACACGCAGATGCATTATTTCACATCGCACTTCCTCGTGTTGCGAGCCAGCTGCTGACCGGGGGGGGGGCAGGCGAGGGAGGTTTCACACCCGTTGAACAGCTTATTCCAGTCCGGAAGTTTTTAATTCACTAACTCAGTACACCTGTGACACAGTGTGCGTACTCTATGGTCCGCAGATGTCGACCAACCAGATTCCACACGGTGTGTGCGGTTCACATCCGGGCTACATTGAAATAGCATTCTCACATGATCAGTTATTGCGCAATGTGTTCGTTGAATGGACTAGATAAAATATTGCATTCCCAAACATTTTGATGCCACAATTGGTAATGACTACAGTTCCCCCTTGGCATATGCGCATAGTAGTACACCTTGGTTTTTTCCTTAAATTGGTGCTCACTTCGTTAAGGCCATCAGCTTATTAGTTGGGAGGACGTGAGTTCGGATTCCTCACCATGGCCGCTCAACAGTCCATATTTTTATATATGACAGTCCTTTGATTGACCGCTTCCTGCCACCCTGACTGAAGATTGTTTGCATTATTATATTAATTGAACAAAATGAAATAAGATAAGACAATTTAATTAGTCGAGTTTGGTTTCTCTGAATTCTCCGTCTTCTATTTCAGTAATAACATAGATGTCCTGAAACTTGACAATCACTTCAATCAACGCATATGAGACGCGGTAGACATTGAGCTTTCCATCATCATCCAGTGGGCGGCGGTCAGTGAGTGATAAGGTCGTCGAACCAGATACCTGGGGGGCTTGAGCGTGAACCCCACCACCACCATCAATCTTCCCATTGTCTGTACTTCCCCAGGCATCCTTTGTATTACCGCGGCCCCCTTCCTGAAAGTTTATTATATATTTCTGTGATCAATAGACAAAAATGAATTAAAAATATTTATTATTATTAAATATGCCGATGTTTGAGGTGAGTAATACGCTTCGTTGTGCAGCCTAGCATAAACTTGAGCTCTTGTCGCAGAGTAGAGATAATCGATCCCCTCCCAGGGAGAGGGCTCCTCGTTTGACAACACCCTAGATTTCTGCTTTTTCATTTCTATAACTTGTTTCTCTCTGAACGCATCCAACTAACTTTATGAATATCTGCAGTTCCATATACAATGTTCTAAATGATTTGATTGAGATTTTGGAGCTCTTCAGGAAAAGTCAACTAAAACTAAAGCCGGTTCATGGACCGTATTTTTGCTCGAATGCATCATTTACACCGATCCGAAACAAATGCTTTCACTTTTTCGAACAGGTTTCCTAAAAATCCCGAAGTTCAATTCATATAAATATATGAAAATTGAAAGTTTTTCATGACGATATCATTTTGATTAGACAACACTGCCCCTTTGTGTTGCCGTAAAGTCACCGACCTAGTTCCATGAATAGTACTCGAGTATAAACTGGTGTCAATTATCCCACAAATGCAGGTATCTCGATTTGATGGGAATTCATTCTTATCCAAATGCCTAGCTAGCAATTCACGCGTTGTGCAAATGAGATAACGACGAAGTGGATCGGTCAAGATACGTAACAGCATCGGGCTGTTCCGTTCTTGTCAAATCCAAGCGGTGTCTGTACTCACACGAAACTCCGTTTGGTCATTCAAAACATTTCAGCTGATAAAGTCATGAGATTTTTCCGCTGCTGAGAATAATGGGAACTGATAAGGTAAGATACATATGCACCTTGTGGTCAGAATTTACAATTTACCTGTTCTATAGAAACATCTGCAAAAGTACTTCCGAAATCTATCGGAGTGATCTTCGCTCTTGCCTTGTTTTTCTATTGGTTCTGTACCTTTCCAATCTCAAGTAAATCCACCAATTATATTCAAGTGGGAATTGCACAAGGTGTTTCAGCTTGTTGAACCAGGTCTGTCATACCGCCCGTCCAATCGGAATAAACTTATTTTTCGATAAATCTATTGCTTTTGAATGAGTTAACCAGGGAGGATGAAGGTTTCGGTGGAGCAGGACCTGACTGTTTGTCCCCCAAGAAAGTTATACCGTTTGAAAAAGCAATCCATTGTAGTAAAATTGATTGATTTATGTCCTGGTCGATTTGGCTGCATCTCAACTGGTGCCCACTGCAGACAAATACATTGTTTATATAGGGTTTGGGAATTGATTACAACATAAACAAACGCGAATCGGGAGAGGTCATCAAGCAAAACTGGGGCGATCAACAAGTTCTTTTCTTGACACACGATTGGTTTCCATCGCTTGATTGCAATCGCCTCGACGATCTTAAGCACTCTGATGTTATCATTAGTAGAAATCACTCGAAATGCTTTCTCTCGGTCAACGAAGTGTTGCGTCATCAATAAATGCGTGGTAATCGAGGAGTTAGGGTGTCTTGTTTGAAACGGTTGTTGGTGGTTACTGGCTGTGTCGACCTTGACATTCAGCCTTGCGCTGAACTCAGTTTAGAATGTGGACTAAAACTCGAATAAGTTATAGCCTTTCCGTTCTGCCTATGTAAGTATCAACGCATCCACAGTGAAACTGATAAAGTATTTTTGAGTTGGCGCACAGAGATGAACGTTCTTTAACCGTGAGGACGGGGATACTCCTTTTTCTGTGCACCATCCTTGGTTTGGCTAGTTGGAAGTCCAATTGGAAGGGAACGGAATAGATTAGTTACATCATCACCTTTGAATGGAAGGTATATCGTGAAATACATTCTAGACACTGATGCAACAACGGACTTTACAATCTTCAATTTACTGCGCCTGTCAACAAATTCCTCGGGAAAACCATGTGTTACGCAACTGTCTGATCTCGTTCGTTATCGTGCTATCAGTACAAATTTGACGGGCTCTATCGAATAAGATATGAACGAGATCACGTTGATACGCAATTGACACAAAACTTCCAAAATGCATTAACCGATCTCTCTAGGTTGTTTTACGATACACCGATAGTGACTTAGCTACGTCTGGCTTTCGAATGATGTTTATGTCAAGGAAACCCATGCTATTGTTCTGTTCAGTTTCCATGCTGAATCGCATGTTCGAATGTAGTCGATTCGAGGATATGCTTCGCCCGTTTTACATTAGGCGTGATAATGAGAATATCATTGGCATTGAGGATTTAGGTGCCTTCGAATTTTACCGTCTCCTGCAATTAAATACGGTTGCCCCAGTAAAGATTTTGATCCTACTCGTGCAATATGACTCTTATTTCGGAAATACGCAACAGTTTCCAATATCAAACTTGTATATTGATGGCTATGGGTAAAGTGTATTTAGTCCTGATTTTATCTCCCACATCTATGTTAGTAGTCCTCTCCTATCGCCGTTAGAACTTGCGTGACCTTGAGTGTTGTGATATAATTTGTAGTAGTTCGAAAGTTACAGCTCAGATTTGGAATATATTTTATGTTAAACAACTTGAATGGGTCAAGACCTATGTCAAATTCATGCAATTGCCGCCCAGTAGTTGGGATTTCAATGACACCGAAAGCTTTTCTCTGGGATAAGTTGGCTGCCTGGTGGACAGCGGTCAGGGTGCGGTATTCGTTAGAGGAAACTGGCAAATTCTGTCGGATAGTCAACTTGGTGGATTCCACGCAAAAGCGACCGCCTCCAGTGCTCCAAAATGAAGAAGGGTAAATAGAACATGGACGAGATGAAAGTACAATACCTGTATCAAATCTGTCGGTCATTTTAATATATAAATTCTAGTTAATTTTTAAAGTGGCATTGTTATTTTACAACCGATGCACCAGAAACCGTTGTCAAAATCGAGAAATCGTACATCTCAATGGCATTGGACTAATAGAAGCAAAGACAAGTGGATATCAGTACAGTTATGTTGCATCTGATATGAAGCAATATCATACTGAATCCCGTAAATGCGGCTTGGAACACAAAGCGTAGGGGGAGGACAATAAACTTGATGAAGGTCATCGTGTTGCACGAGTTTGGTCAACACGTGTACTTTGATATTGAGGAGTACAGTTTACAAGATTCCACTCAAAATGGCTCAAACAATAAAAAAAAAAACAGGTGATGAGGAAGAAGGACTGCGGACTGTAGTACGATCCGTGCGATCAGGAGTGGTGGTGGCGTAATGGTTTAGTAGCTGTCACCGGTGTGCTTTAGACCCCGTGGTCTAAGGTTCGAGTCCCACCACCACCAGCTAACTTAGGTGGTAGGTAGCTTTGCTGTCGTGTTGTTGTTCAATACCACGCCTGACCAATCTTGGTCTTATATGATTCTCCACTCCAAGTCCCGGCGCTTAGGTTACCGGTATCCGTGACTGAACAGCAGGTCTTCGTAACTATAATGGTCTGCTGTTCATCATACATTGGTTTTTAATTAAAAAATATAACTTTGTTTAACTACAGGTATAACTGATAGGGGGAACAGTGGCAACCAAACGCGTTTCTGATACATCACAATTGTGCAGGTCAAAGTGCAAGTCAGTGAAGGAATGGGTAACGAAGCATGAGCGGCTGGAGAGATTTGAAATGAGAATTCTCACAGAAGTAAGTCTCAGTTCAGTAATCCATGTTCTGATCTTTGTCATTGATGAATTGAATATCATATTCTTGTTACTCATTCGAGTTAGCAACAGATGACCATAGCGATTCGATAGCTCAAATACAGCGATGAATAGTAGATAACCTATGACTTCCGATCACAAACCACAGCTAGTAACGATAGGTCAGAATGACTCGCTCGGATTCACTGGGGCATTTATCTCCGATACATGCGCAGGCAGCTCATTTGGTCCGGTGCTAACTCGTCAGTTACTAAGGTGGTGCTCTCGCATAGGATCGGCTAAGCGTCGAGTGTTTCGACCTACAGCGAGAGAGGTCGCTTGTTCTACAGGAACAAACGAACGGGTCACTTTCTGAATGAATAGTCATTTAGACCGGCTATTCACAACAGTAGATTGTGTCGGTTTGTATGCACAAGCTCAATGCAGTTATGTATCATACATTCAGGATATACGGTAGCTGAGATGTAGCTATCAACTTGATTAGTTCTTTTTCTGTTGAAACTACTGAACACGACCTTAGCGGTCTGTTTACGCACAGTGAATTCGTCTCGTGTTGAAACAGCTTTCATCTATAATAACTTTTATATATTGCCCGATAGAAGCTATGTGTCATCTGTGTCATCAAGTGGTAGCTGGAGTCTCCGCGACGAATCTTTTCATTTCAACCGACTGGGAATGTTCGAAGATAACATTTCCTCAATGATACTCCCCACCCACCCCGGAAGTGTTGTCGTTCAGTCTGAACTGCTGTTATCGACAAAGTCAACTTCGGCGAACGGATCTGGAAATACAATTTGGAAATCTATGTTTATGTAATTATCGAAAGCTGAATCGAACGTAAAGGGACTTTTATTTGGTGATCCTAGCCTACGGGATAACGCCAACCATAGAGCGTCTACGCGTTGCAGTTTCTGGACAACGAACCACAAGCCAATCGTGCCAACCAACCAGAAATCGTGCGTTCCAGACAGAAGCTCAATGACGTCAAAAATACAAGCAGACCATTGGTGGATACCGTATAACTAATTAACTTCCTTTGTATATGTTATTGAATAACCATTGATTTTTTTCAATAAACGAATCGCTGCTTCCGTGGTCTTTTCTCTGCCTCCCAATGAAGAGAGATTCCAGTGTACAAGTGCTAGTGTGATTCAGTGTTTCAGTTGTGTTCGTGTTTCGAGATTGTTGTATCCCGTATAAGTCAATCAGTGCGCACGTAGTTGTTCTTTTTCCAGTGTTTAAATGTAAACGTAGCCGGTACGTGAGCCGGTGAGCAAGCAGTGCGTCAACAAGCAGACAGGCAGGCAAAAACTGGTGCAACCATTACTAAAAGGAGTGTCATCACGCTGGGCAGTCAACGAACCAATCAATGCGGACTGGTAAATACTGACCTCTGATTTGCTGAGGTGGATCGACCTTGTAACAGAGTAAGTTCGCATGAGGTGCGTACGTGCGTGTGGAGGCGGGCCGCAACGGTCAATCACGTGATGAGCAAATCACTCAACTGCAGGCCACAACAGAGATTCGTAATCCGTACCTGCTTCAAGTACGACAAACATTTTGAGAAGTTGAGCGACCCTCGTAGAAACGAGGATAATGTCCCTCTGAGTCCAGACAAAGCTTTGTTTTTGCCGGACTGCAGTGTTCATCGGGAGAAAACAAAACAAAATAAAAATCAACCTTCAGAGCACACAACACAATTCACAGTAGCATACGACTAGTGGCCCTTTTACCACCGCATTTCAACTTCTGCACACGAAGGAGTTCACCGGGCGTTTGGTTCCAAAACCAGACTAAGTGAATTTTGTTCATTCACTTTGAAGTTAGTGTTTCACTGTGAATTATCATTCACTTTTTGGCTAAATTCTTTTCTTCATTTTCTTCTCTTTCAGTCTGTATGAGATCGAATGGTGAAAATCTATATGCTATTGCAGAGATAAGAGTCTGTTCAGCATCGTCTCAGCTTCAGTTCAGCTTCTCATTGCAAGCATACAGATTTATACCGGACTCGGTAAGTGTTTCGGTGCCCACCAATAAATTATTCCAGCTCACAAAATAATTCAAAGAAATGCAAAACGAATGATTGTTCAAACTCGCGGTGTTTGCTGTGACCATACTCCCATGGACTACTTATATACAGTCCATTGGAGCTTCCTTGTGAAACAGTGAATAAGAAGGCATATATCTCTTAAAAATAAATCATCCGTGAGACCTTGTCAATGGAGTCCATAAAGTTCTATGTAGTTTATATGAGAGAGATTTTGGTTTCTTCATATGGTAAATTTCGTTCTGTAAAGTGCCTGCAATGAACAGCCGTTTCCACTTGGTTGAGTCTCCTCGATATTAAACTGGGGGTCGAACGAGGGACCTTACAGGCTGAATGGGAGTATGCTACCAACTCGGTAATCGGACGGCCGGTCAGACCGCTTTTCATTTTCGTTATACATATACATATATACATATGTACTTATATATATACATATATATATATATATGTCTATATGTATGTATGTATATGTATATATGTATGTATACATACATATACATATATACATAGATATACATACATATATACACATATACATATACATATACGTACATATACATATATATACATTTTGTGAACTTATTGCAGATATCGCATCTGGCGCAACTCATCACTAGCTTCCAGGATCCCCACTCGATTACGTGCTACGTGAGAGAAATGGAGGGAGGATGTCATTTGTTCACACGCTGAATTTCGTTATGGAAAGGGTAAATGAAACGTGAACTGAAAGGCTAGGAAGCATATGACAGCTATTTTGACCCGGTCGGGAGGTGTGCTTTCACATTGCTGTTTCTTGATGGGTATTTTTGATTTCGACATCCATAGTGTGATGGGATGAGAGCTTCTCTTTTGAGCAAGTATATTTTCAATCGCATTCGAATGGAGATCGTTCGGCAGCAAGCCTGAAAATTTGACATTGAAGTTCGCTATATTTCGGAAGTTATAACTGGAATTAAATATTATGGAATTGTTTTCAGGACTAAAAGCATACATATCCCAAGTTTAAGAGGAACTAGTGTATTTGTTCGATTTGTTTGTAAAGACACCCACTATCCGTCGCACACATTTGTTTGGTTGACTATCTGTCATTGTTTGAACCCAAGCATATTATCGATCAGTCAATATATTTGGAGCACAAGCCTGTGTTATCCCGTTCACCACGAATGGTTTCATTTATTTGTTCACCTACCAAATTTGTATAATCTCGCCGCTGTCTCTAACCCTAATTTGGTGTGATTCACCCCATCTGTTAATTGTTATTCTGTTTCCCTTTCTTTCGGATTGGTCCTCTGGCCCCAAATTTTGCGTCGCGTTAACCCAGATGCACCTGTGCGTTGCGATTGGTTCACTGAACAGAGTAGTGAAGCCTCTTGTTTGCTCAATTGGATCTGTATTATGCTTCCAAAAGACCAACGCCGACTCGAGGAAGATTGTTGAGTACGAACCACAGTTAGAGTAAGCATATTAGAAGTACAGACAACAAGAGGTCTCATCTGGAACATGATATCAAGATAACCATCAGCACACAGGATAATAAATGGAACAGTCCGTAGTTATCTTTTTGAGCCCAGCAGCTCACTCTAAGAGGTCTCGTTTATTTTTGACCGTTGAAAGAAACCACCAATCACATTCCTTTGTGTGACTCAACCATACTACTCACAAATGTGAGTAGGCCCTCACAGTATCTGGATTAGGTGAGCCGATTTAGGCACACCCTGAGAAATGTCACTAGTTGAGGTATGAGCTTTTACCAATGTAGTACCATATTATTATTCGCTAATTTTTAAAGTCTAATAGATCTAGAGAACATTTCGACTTGACGACTAATATTGCGCCTAACTCAACCTTCGCCCACATAAAAGTACAAATTTAGCGGCACTTTTTGTATAAACAGTTTTAGGGGGAAAATCAATAGACCTGATTGTTGACAAAGCATTGAAAATTGAATTCCATTTCGCTGAGTCTGGCAATTTGCTTGCAAACGTTTCATCGCCAGCCGAGGTGACATTGTCAGTGCTTGCGAAGTGACCTGGTTGTGCCTGATGAATAACAAGTAGATATGTGTTCTGGAAGCTGTCTACCGCATGTCAGCAGTGCATTCTGGAGCATCAGATTTATTTTAGACCCAGTCTCGGTCGCACCAACCCCAATTGCCTTTTTCACTAAGTTCTAGAATACATTTATTCTGCTCCTGGATCCGGGACTTCTTCAATTCGTGTATGTGGTCCGTTAAACGCTACAACTTCGGGAAACAACAGGACGGGGAGGTCACCACTCGATTTCTTTCTATAATACGCTCATCGCATACGAATAAATTGAAGTTCAGCTTGCCATGGTTTTTAGGCCTGTATAAACCACTGAAATTAGTTTTTCGCTGTTACTAGGATTGGCCCTTTTATCGATTCAGCTCAGTTTTGATAGACCCTATCTCAGAACTGGTTTCATCTCCAGTTGAAGATAGAGGTTTTATCTTCTACACTGTGTGCAGATCACAATGCACTACTGGGCAACGATCCAGGCATATACCTTTTGATGCTGTCAGTATCACTGTTTAGCAAGTGTTTCGCACCAGTGGTATGCAAAATCCTTTAACAGGATTCGGGTGTTTCAGCTTTGGATTGCAGTGAAACCAAACAGTCAAAGCGAAACCGAAGTTTACCGCTTGGACAACCATATTCCTCCTGACAGACGAATGTTTCAGAGCCGGTATCCACAAAGTGTTGTGCCAGTTTAATGGGACAACCGCATAACCAGAGAGCAGAGGTGATATTAACGGAGTTAGGGAGTCACCCATGTGCTCGACCTCTACTATACAGTCCCTACCGCACCCCCATCACACACGTTACGCAACACACCACTCGACGGTGATTGGTCGATGTGAGGGCTTGTCGTGTGTGTGTGTGTGTGTGTGTGTGTGTGTGTGTGTGTAGAATGTTTCGTGCGTTGAATGCACTGCGCGGATGACGCACTGGTTGGTGCAAGTGGTACGAATGCTATCCGATGGGCCTTGTCAATGTTACACATTTGCTGAGAAAGGCAGGAAAATGAGGAAACTTTCGAATTCGGCCAGACCACGACATGCGATGAATGCGTGGGTATGCAAAGGTATCTTACCAGGTGGGCTGTATTTGGTGTTTGGGCAGGTTTGGTTGGTTGGAAAATTCATGGATGACTCAAGCTCCGGCC
>UZAN01040973.1:3266-35132 GCA_900618425.1 Echinostoma caproni
GTCTGTCTGTCTGTCTGTCTGTCTGTCTGTCTGTCTGTCTGTCTGTCTGTTCGATTGTGTCTCGTTTCAAGTATATCTAATAAAGATTGTTTTGCCTTTGTTTACACGAGAATTTATGTTGATATCTACTTCATCACTGATCTAAAAGGGTAAATGGCCTAGCGTGATTTGCTGGTCAGATAAATGATAGCTTAAAAAAACAGCGTAATGTACAGGACTACATACAATGCATCCGTGAATACTTTCCTAATGCAGCTAACAACAATTAATATTTTGGTCAGGTATAATCCTTCACGAAGAGGTAACCAATCATTTTCAAAACACTTCCTACGCTCAGCCCAAACACACACTGAATTCATTCTAACATTGCTCTTCGTTCTATTGTTCCCCCAAGCTCATCCATCTGGTTAGCTAAGTTTTCCAGACACCCTCTGAACGCTGTGATATGTTTCAAGAAACGGAAGCTCGGGATTAAATGTATTGGTTTTTCCAGTTATCTTTTCACGCACAGAACGCAGCACTGGGTTATCTGATCTACGCCTTACACGGGAGTCTGGAAACTCCAATTTCCCCATCTTTAATTTCATCATAGTTCCAAAATTTTAAAACTCAATGAAACAATGAGAACATGACAGAAGTTTGTTTGTATAGATTTCCAAAATATACCTCTAAATACGATTTTTGGATCCGTTATTATTGAAAGACAACTTTGAACAATTACCTGTTCCATTAAAGAAGGTAAACGATCACTGTTAAAAAAATTATGTTCTAACATGAATTGGTCCTTTAAATGAAGTGTGAGCTGAAAAGCAAGAGGGCACTGAACAGCTATTTCGAGCTGATTGGGTCTCATCAGCAGTGGTAATCAATCGATTGAACTGAGGATCGAACCTGCCACAATAAAGGTAGAACACAAGCCTATTACCCGCTCGACCACCGAGCAGTCGATCAAATCGCTTTTTCACTTTAATATACACGATATGTGATGTTCGTGAGTCGCATGACGAAGCGAGGACTTCGGAGAATTATGATATTTACGGTTTAATTCCACTTACGATCATAATTCTACATGATAAGGGCCCAACATTATTACCTCGTAATGAAATGTTAGGGATATGGTGAAATGATGATGATAATTATTAAATCTCTGAAGCACTCGGATCATTCACTCATTTCTTTAGTCGCCCACTTATCGCTTGCCAATGTTACCGAAGTAAAAAATCGGATCTCGTAGTTCGCGTAGACTGAACTGGATTTCCCCCGTTCGTCAAGATTGATAATTCATGCGTGAACACCTAATCACCAGCTGAGGTGACATCTTCATTGCTTGTGGAATGGCACTGAATTTGACACCTCTGCTCGTCCGTAAAACGTTGGGTATCAAATAGCCTAGCTGGACAGACAAGTGAAAGTGAACTGAATTGTCTGAATCCATGATTATTGATGATCACCCAGAGCTACATATATTCAGTGGACTTATTCGCATGTAGGTTTATCGTAATTGTGCACTGATTTGCACGCTAGTAAACGAGCATACAGACTCGCTAGAAGTTCGAAACCGCAAAACAGCCATCACTCGAGAGAGAGAGAGAGGCGATCATGAAGGTACGCACCGATAAACTCTCACCCCCGCGCATCCGCATAAGTGAGCGTGTGCGTGTGTACACGAGCACACAGGCACGCACGCACGCACGCAAGCAAGCACACACGTACGCACGCGCGCGCGCACACACACACACAAGGGCACAGTATCACATCGAGCAATCACATACACGCGACAGCACACGTGCGTTGACGCACATGTGCATACAGGCTCGGATAAACAACTATAAAGTGCCCGGAAGCCTTCATATCCACGTGTGTGCCTCTACTATTATTTGCATCATCCGCATACGAACGTGCATGTACAAGTCCTTACCATCGATACAGATCAAATTCGAGCAACGGTAAAAATTTTGTTCAGCCTCAAATCTGTTCCGTGCGAGATCAACTCGAATTATTTGTCGGACGTATACACATACATCCGTATCAACGACGAAGGTAGATTGACTTTTACAAATGAGGCGGATATAACCAAAATTTTCCGTTTAGATCTAACAGCCGTTTAACCGATAGTAACATGCTCGAACAGCATCCATTTCAGCCGCAGTATCCCCTTATCCCATATCCTCGAGGAGAGGTTACACTGGATTGTGGAGATGAGCGTTTACTCTCACCGGTCTCCACCAACTGGATGAACTTTTGGCCTAACAGACCAAGGACTAATTCAATGGACGAACAGCAATTGAGCCTCTCGATTTCACGAGTAAGTCTCGTCTTCGCTTGCTAATTTTCGCACTCTGTCCGCTTCCCCGGGCAGGCAGGCTCTCTACTGGTTTTTTCTCTCATCTTTGTTTCGCAGACACACTGGCATGACACCTGAAATGAACGCTGGGGTGTCCGTGACAGTGCGATGTGCGTGTGTCTGCACAGCCTTTAATGGTCAGAAATATTCGAGGTCAGAATCAGAGTCAACTGCAATCAGAGCTACGGATATTCCTCACGACTGAAGGTATCGGTGCCACTAAATCCCACGTTCTTTCTGTTAAAAGTTTAATTGGGATAGAATTTTTATCTGATACACATGAGCGTACGCATGAAAACACCCATACGCACACACCCACAAGCCCGTGCACTGATACATGCAAGGAAGCTGGACATCCGTATTGTATAATCGATAGAAGTGCCTAAATTATTCAGATACTAGCTATCATATATCCTTTTGATCATAATATGTTGTGCCCATTTAATTAAGCGTTCTGATGATTACCACTCAATACTAATTCACGAGTAGGAAACTCCAGACAACTAGCGATTTATTCCCTCAGGCGAATACAAGGCAATGTAAGTATGTGATTTAGCATGTTGTATGTGACACGAATCATCGGACATTAGTCCATGGTGTCAATTAGGATATGATATGTTAGTATTCACAAAGTTGAGATGCAGCGAGGTCATTCGTAACAACGGAAGTATATGGTTATCGAATGCAACAGGTTTGCACGTGTTATGCAGAAAAATATTATAGTGGGTCAATAGCATTTTGATGCATACCAATTATCGCGTGTATCACATACATGGGGAAATAAGTCATCCATTAGGTTTTGAGTTAATGAAGAGGTACACAGAATTTCAGCCCCATGCGGCACCGTCTTAGATGCATGGACTTATTTCCGCCACTGTATTTTCAAAGCAGCTACTCAACAAACAGCTACACATTGGTGTCTGTTTTGTTGACCGAAAAGATAAAAGCATGCATTTACTGTGCCTATCAATGGCTGTGTACATTCAAGCTACTTTGAGTACTTCTTGATGACTCATCGTACGTCAGTTAAGTAGATCACCGTAAAAATGTCAACGCATGCAATGCTTACTAGTTCACTTGTCTCATATGGTTTGCATGATCGTATTTTAACCCTGCGCTATTTTGGAATAGAATGCGCTTATATAATGACCCATTTGATGTAGATCAGTAAAACACGTGTTTTGTATTGCCGTTTTGTTATTGGTGTCCGTACTCCTGAACGTTTACCGATGCTAGTGTTTCACATAACAAAAAAACATGAAGTCGGTGACAGAGAAAGCCAAGTTCCTGACCTACGATATCCTGACTGCTAAATGTGTTATATTCAGCTGTATTCCCTAGTTCGGGAGTACCATACACACATGTGCTTCTTCCATCTCAACACAGGTGCCAGTAATCAGATGTGTTAGAGCCTAATCAGCTCGCCAGAGGGACTGCTCAAATAGAAACTGAAATTTACGGTGTATGTGGCCGGGTTTGCCCGTTCTAACTTGAGTAATCAGGGAGGGTTGCAAAACAAGTCAATAACACGAGGCACCCCTCTAAGGCTAAAAATGAGCATCTCGTTTCAAATGCTTCATTCTATCAGCTCAATCTGATTGAACCACTGATGCTTGAATACTTGTTAATCCAGCAGTCAAACAGTTTGACTCCAGTGAGCTGTGATTTTTCACGTGCATTAGTGAATAAAAAATATCTAAGATAGAACCCAGTGTGAAATCATTTCCCATACCATATGTGTTTCATTTGATTAGGTTTTAAGGTTAAATGGGTGGGTGGTGATTTCCGTCCATGTTCCACTCAGCACTATCGTCATGCGCATCGAGATTTTACTTGGGAACGTTTCACAAGTGTGTTTCACAATGAATCGGGGCTTTGTGCAGAATGACGTTTAGATGAGGCACATTTCTGAGCAAAGGGTCAATAGGAACTTGACGATTCACTGCTAGAGTTTGATTATCTACCTGTTATCACTGAAAGTTTCGGTTGTAAGCTACGTTTGAGGAAGACGTCTATCTGTTATGAAATGGGCATGAATCACATACTTCAAGTCCACGTATTGTAAATCGAACAAGTGGTCCACCAAAAGGTGAGAGACTATTAATTTTAGCATCGTTGAAAGTAAAATTTAATGCATTTGTTAGTGGACTGAGATAGGTTGAGATAACAGGCACAATGAAGACAAAATGTTTTCTCGGATTCAGTAAACTTTTGAGATCTATTTAGGTAATAGTGACGTGTTTATTCAATTGTTTTCAAACCAACTCCGCCGATTACTGAAGATAAGTGGCACTAGCACCGTGTCTATGAATTTCGCAACGTTAGTAGCTTAAGAGTATTTCAGTTATTGGATTACTGCATATCTATAGTTACTAGAGTTTTCAAGTTATTTAGGGCTCTCCGATGCGCGCCTCTCCGGATTATTTTATTTTTTTCACATCAGACGGGAAGCAATAAATTAGTTTTCTTATTAAAAACAATTGTTTGCTCTCGACCGTTTCTGAACAATGGAAAAACGGTCATACTAATGCTATTTTTTTGCAACGCCGTTAGACGATAACATAGCACGCAGTGCTTTAAATTATTCATGTTCTCAATTCTTCGTTATCTTCACATAAATTAGGATATTCAGTTCTCGTAATTGGATAACATCTCTAAGATAATATGAAGAATCGTTGGAAATATTGTACACGAGTGCGTGCATTTTATGCCAGTTATCTTCAGCTCATATACACATAGGAACTTCAAGAGAGAAAAAAGAGAGGGAGAGGAACATGTCAATCAGTTTTCTCACCGTCTTGCACTACTGGCCAGATTTACAAAGCAAACGACCAACAGCTTAAAAGCAACTTCCGCTTGATAGGCCTTCAAAAATAATGGTTTCTGTAAGTAGTAATCATGTGATTTTAAGATTGACCATGCCATTTGCATCATATATGATGATGACGCTGATTTCGAGAGGGCCACAATCTTTAAACTTCAATAAGACAGTTTTATCAAGGTGATTTTAAGTAAAAGTTGTATAGTTAAATTTCTTTTACATCGAAATTTCACTCCGCCTATTCGATTGATCCTTCTGTAATTATTCTAGTTTTCGAAGTAAGTAGAGACATACACGAGGACTCAATCAAGTAGTTTTTATTTGGCTAGTATTGCTTGTTTTAATGTGTAGTTGTGCTCAAGTGTATGCTGCTTGATTGAAGTTGTCATCTGTTCCAAGTTGCCAGATTTGGAAAGGTGGCGTTATCGCGATTAGACAGTAGACAACTCGTAGTTAAAAATTTAATCTGACTCTGAGGAAGTTGTGTGTGTGTGTGTGTTGTTCTGAGCACACACACATCTGATTCAAATGCGCGTGTATGCTTGTAAAGGAAACTCAACAGTGATGGACTCAAGCAGTCTGGATTCTAATGACACCCAGCAGATTGTTGCATATTCCGAAACACTTTGAATCGAGAATTATGTGTTACCTAGTGATCGATTTATCTATGCGCTGAATCATCAGTCACGATAGCTCTTGGAATGTTTTGTGAATGGTTTAACGAAAAAGTATGATTTGTTGCTCGTTCAGATATGGGGCAATAATGCACTAGGCTAGTGGTAATTCCCCCCCCCCAACTCGTGGTGAACTCACACTCTTGCTTGTATACTTTACCAGATATATGTCCATTGTGTCTCAGGACTGTTGTCTAAAAATCCATTGTTGATGGAGAATAAGCCCATCAAATGCTTCAAACATACGCTGAGGTATTAGAGGTAGATGGTGATGAAGCAGCAGTTCGTCACCTCAAACTCAATAGTTTCTGGGTGCAACGGGATTTCTCTTGAATATACCGTCGGTTCTGTTTCTTTCTTAAATTGAAAATAGGTTACCAGTGAACACTTTACTCATAAAAATATCACTGAATATTCGAAATTGATGAAAACGTTGGGATCCGATAAAATATGGATTTGAAGAAGCTATTGGTCTGGGGATCTCAAACTCACCAAAGAGCTGTATGTTCTATATTTCCCCAGTACATTCATACATACACACGGCAACGGCTAAATTGTCCATACAGCCAACGTGTCATACAAGAAATCTCTGCCACTGTGGAAATAGTAATGTAATCTGCTCGCACGCATTCCATGCATTCCACAAATTCGTTTATTAATTATTAAAAATTTTGTTTGTCTGAAAGTGTGCCATACATTTGACTGGATGACTCCTTTTACCAACTGTGGAGAGGAAGTCCGAAAGTGGTGTGTCATCAAACCGTTAAATTCACCAATATATTGAGAAGATCTCACATTTAATAGCTGATTGACTCGTTTTTTTATTTTAACTGGAATAGGGTTTCCGATTCCTTTTTTACTCTGGTTGAGCCAATGAGAACGATCTAACGAGAGCCCTTATGACAGCAGACCACAGTCGTGTTGAGCTGTCGTATTATTGGTTGTTCAGTAACCATTTCGAGATTAGCTTGGTTTCTATTACTAATATAAGTATGATGTGACTCCTTCTCTCCTTTTAATCATTCCATGGTAGTGGTCAAGTGCTTTAATTTGCTGTCATTGTTATCCCCAAGTTCTCAAGTGCGCAGTTCGAACCCTGTCCCGGGGTTTAATATGCTGCATCCAACAACAGGACATTTAGTTTTGGTGCTCACGTGTAACCCCAAAACCGATTAGCACCAACATGTACATGTTGAAAATACTAATCATTTAAATTTGTAAAAACAATCGTATTGCTTATCCAAGGGAATTTCAAGTGCCTTCATGAGGGTAATTTTTTGGATATTTCGTCTAATATGATGAATCAGGAATCACACCAAGTCGTGGCAATCACCTCTTTTATTCAGCGCTAAGAAAAGAACATCGAAATAGCGAAAACATTTCAGTATGATGAGATATGCCATCTTGAAAATTCACGTAAGCACTTCACGTCTACTCAGTTTGAGTATACTGGAATCGCAGTATACCGACCCACGTGTCATATTGAGACACAGGCAACAAGTAAACTAATACCGGAATTACTGCATCAATCCTCGTGCCTTGGAAGTTCATAAAAGCACGAATTGTGGCGTCGTGTGTGAGGATTCAGCGAGATACTTAGTGGGTTCACATTACAATAAGACATGCGTTAAAAAGCACCTATACGTTTAAAAGTGTGCTGGGTTTGCTCTACTTGCCTCAGATATTTGCTTTTCTTCAGGTTGCCAAACCACAATGTCTGTACTTGATCGATATTATTGATGCAGTCATGGAAGGTATGCGACGCTCTAATTGATCTCTTAATACATACCTACTCGTAGGCAGAACTAAAATTACTGTCTGGGTCACAGAATTTCCTATGGACACTTGCTTCATTCCACTTCAAAACATTCACTGTCATCAACGTTTTAGGAAAGTGTGGACAGAGTATCCACCAAACAACAGTCTCAGTTTGATACACATGAGAAATTAAAAAGTTTATCATACGACGGCTTATAATTCTGTTTATTTATTTGACACTCAGCATGTTATCGTTAACTGGTCTTTGAATGATGTTTGTACATCCTCAGATATTAAGAACACCTGGTAGTAGATCTTGAACAATCATGTGGTGTTCTCGTCCTGTTCCAATGTACGATAGACCAATTATCATGCAAACTCAAATCTCGTTTAGTTTGTGCAAGCTTTCGAAACAGTGGGAGCACTGTCTTGACTGTGTTTATCAAGGTCTTTGACGCTTAAAACCCTGTCTGCTTTTCAGCAGCACGGATGTTCCTTCACCTGGGTGTGTTAAATCTACATGTCCAACTTACCGCCGACGTTAAGACCTACAGTAATTCATCAATGAACCCATGAACAACTACATGTATGTGCTTGATCAACATAGCATTTTGATTGATGACATCATATTCGGGTGGTTGTAGCAGTCGCACACACCTGTGACCCGAATCCGTGGACCTATTAGCAATACAGATGCTACCGGTAGTAGTAGTAGTGGTAGTAGCAGCAGTTGTAGTAGTATAATTGGAATCAAAGGATGTCATTGGGTAGACGTGGTTATGATCTACCGTTTTCACCTGAGAATATACTCGATCCATTCTTAGCCGCGTCATCACGTGATATAGTTTCATATGCTGAAGTGAGAATTTTCGTCATTCGATATCACATGTGCACACGTACACACACTATTGGACGATTAAGAACGTGTGCACACACGAATGCTGGTAACTGGATTTAATGGTCAAACTGTTCATGATGATGACGATAGAATCAAGCTGCTGAAAGTATAAGGTCACGAACGATATGGTTTATACGTGTGCAACTGATCATGAGATTTACAGTGTACGTGTGCTAGCATGTCCAGAATAGGCATAAACATGAACTGTGAGCTTCAGCAACGTTTGATCATAACCGAAGCGTACTCATGCATCCGACTTTCAGAATCTTCCGCAGGGTACTGGAACGAACGGTGATTGAAGTATGCCATGACACCCACGCAATGATAGATTTATATCTGGAGATCCGTTGATTGAACAACTATCCGGTTGATGGGATGAATTAAAGCCTTTACACTTTGGGGAAAAGCATACACTTAGCTGAGTGCCTTCTGAACCTTCTAGTTGTATGTGCATGAGAGTTTAGAAATATTAGCCCGCGAAGACAAACATAACGGTCTGGGCCCAAAATGTGGTTCACATTCACCTAGCTCGTTTTATAGGCACTTTAGAAACAATCTTTCATACGGTTTTTTGATCAATATAAAGTTGGATGGAAATTGGCTGTTACGATATCCCCATCGAGGAAGGCCAGATAAAGTTCACACTTTGGTCTGGACAAATGTTGCCTAGAGAAAGCACTGCAGTTCAAATGCAAAAATGGAAGAGTTGAACTGCATAGCTGGTTTATCCTTGATCGCAATAACATATTTAAATCCACAATTCAGGGATTACTGGTAGACTCCTCATTTTGTCCATAGCGATGGCAACGGGAATCGTGAAGGTGGAAATTTGCGGGTGGCACAGCCTAGTGCGTCAGTCTATGTTATCCTGAGCATAAGACGCCGCGATCATCTGTACTCCACCGATAATTTCGAGATTTTTCCGGTCTCCGCCGAAAACCCATTCACACATTCATATATGTTTTCTGTCACTCACCGATTCCTTCCACATTTTAACATGATTTTTAGATGTGTTGTCAAGGTTGCCAGTTGTGTCATTCACACTTAATCCTGTAAGCTGATACGACACTGTTATGTTTGTAAATGTATGATGCATGTAAGCCTAATTCATGTGGCAGCCCGGAAATTCGACTGAGTAAACTGCCCAACGATGGTTATTGGAACAAATTTACACAGCATTCATTACTCGGATTTAGTTGGTGTGACCAACGAAATATTCATCGAAGACGGAAATTACACTCTATATGAAGTATACTACAAAACGTTGGCACCTTATGTACCGTTTATCGGGAAATGGTAAACATCATTAGGTGAACGCCTTTAGCTACTTTGGTCTGCTGCTCCATATAGCAGTGATCACCGTAAACTTTTATTTCGGATGAAAAAAGTAACAAAGTTTTATTTCGGGATACAGTTTGAAAAATTCATGCTGTTCCATAAGTGCTGATGAACGCTATCTCTAACATTTGAAACCTGTTCTTGATAAGATGAAATAATTTCAAGCGTCCTAGCGTCTATTTTTCTGGGCACCATCTCAATTGTAAATCTCTCTGGATATTTTCCTGTCCGAATATTTCGTCGCCAAAACCAGATTTCGGTTCGAGATAGTTTACGGAAAGTGTTTCACATTTGTGAAAACTTCAGTTGACTCTAGGTGGTTCTATTTGCGGTTCGAATGAGTGTTATTGCACTGTCACTGGACAAAGCCATGAAATCGGTAATTTGTTTCATTATGGTATAAACAGTACTTGATCGAATGTGTGTATGTATGCATGATGTCTGACTGTATCGATTACCTGGTAGGATTAGTTAGAATGAGTGTTGGCGAATTATTATTCTGTGTTTATAAGCACGGGTGTTTGTGAAAACGTCCCTCTGTTGACGAGGGACATGGCTGTCATATTCCGTCAGAGACAAGCGCATGGTTTCAACAACACGTTGATATCGTTTTTGTAAGCCTGGTCACCGTCTCTCGCTCTCTCTAACTCACACACCCACCCACACACACACACTACGTCTGAATTATTGTCCAGGGTTTGAACAAACATCATAGTCGAAATGCCGGCTTGGAAACAAACGCCGCGACAACCTAGATTGTGGACGTGCACATTTATGCACGGTGTATGGTCCATTGATGTCATCAGCTGCATCACTAAAACGGTTATCTTAACTACGACCAAACAGTTTCGGTGTGCATCATGAAACCCGATTGATTTGTGTGGTCAATTTGTTATCTCACTGAATCCCACCTACTATGGACCTTTTGTAAAGAAAGTGCTAGTCGATTTTCACTTTTATTAACAAATCGGGAACTCTGATGACAATAGTTGCCGGTGGTATATTATATAATCTTACATCAGTTTTATCCTAGTTTAAGAACATTATGGCACGGCTTTCAACATATAGTCCAAGATTCTTGAACTATGAGATATAAGTACAAATTGGAGTGTTTAACTGTTAAACTATTGAGAAACCTGTGGAACGCAGTCCTGCATATGCTCATGATGGCCATAGACATTTCATTGGGAATATACTGAAATCACAAAATAGTTATCTTATGTAGAGTGTGGTCAACGAGGACATTATTCCAAGAATAACCTGATACCTGAAACAAGTAACAAACAATAGCACTATCACTTTTTTCTGATTTTGACCCTTCATTCCGTCATTGTGTCAGGCTCGAAGCAACTGTGCCTTGGAAACACCGCCACCGATGCCAGAGAGCAAATCTTCATGGCTGGATTTCTGTCAGGAAGAAGCCACATGTAAAGCCGCTGCACCCAGTCCAAGAACACGCAGTCGGTCGGGATCCCTGTGCCAAGCGCTAAATTACATCACTCATAACAACTCCTTGTTCGATTTGAATATGGGTTCTGAATCTGTCGGATCCAAAGAGTCAATCGGATTATTGGGCTTTCGGGACTCGGGGAATGAGGAGGATCATACAGGGCAAAATGCAGACCAAGTCCCGACCACTTCTGCTCCACAACTCACTCTAAACATGTCTGACTTGGCCGAACAGCTGATAGCCACTTATGTTCCCACCACTGTTTCTACACCTGCACCTGCACCGGATTCAAGCAAAGAACCGGTCACCTTCGATCTGATGCCATTGGACTCTAAGCCAGAGACACAAAACTATTCCTATTTGAACATGAATACGGGATGTTGTGCCGGTGAAAATTCATTTGCACCACTCACTTCGCCATCTCAACCTCCTGGAGTGATTCATACTACTACCGATACTTCTCTGATTAACACGTGTGATGAATTAACGGCCTCAACGGACTGGACACCAGTGGTTACGACTACTACCACATCGGATACAATCCCTACAGTTGCCACCTCAACGACTAACGGAATACCCTGGAACGTGGACTCATTGCTTTCCAATTCCGACGAGTTTACCTCATCGCAAGCATGTCCCAATTATTCCCACACTCCTCCAAACACCCCAACAGTACCTGGGAGTGCATTTGATTATGGGACTCCCAAGAATTCTCAGTTACCCATGAGAGTTCCACGAATGTCATACACGAGGCATACTTCCTTAATGCTTGAGGGATATGAATCTGCGCCACAAATGGAAGCCCATCCGTTTTCACAAGCGAACGACTACTTCCGTCAAACTCAGCACAGTAACATCCCATGCACTCAAGGAGATTATTTACCTCCAAACGCGGTCAACACATTGACCCAAGGACAACCAGCAACCGGTGTCACACGCACTTGGGAGACAAGTTCACTGGTAAACGACAAAGTTCATGGAATTTTTCAACCTTACGCCGAATCTGAATGGGATGGTTTGGTCCATAGTACTTCGGAGACTAACAAACCTCAACAAGCCCTTCATCTGGATCGCACTGGTTTGAAACTCTGTCCCCAAAATCAAAATTCTAGTATCCCAGCTAGTGCAAGTGTTCCGGCTGCAGGCACTCATAGCGCAGTTACCGGACCGAAATCAGCCCCGGTTTGCATTGGTCGTCGATCTTCATTAAGATATCATTCAACAAACAATCCCATTATTTACCCCGAAGTAAGTGTTATTCCTCCTCAAGATTCGCATCATACACTCACAGCTGGATTTTCATACTATAATTCAACTTCAGGTATACCTACAACGGCATGTCCTGTGCTGAACAACACCGGTGAACAGCAAGCTTTGTGTAAGCTACCAGCAGTTCACGAACAAATTGAAACCGCTTGCAAGAAGCGATGTGCTGCACTTTCAGAACCGGTATGGAGCACCCATCCAACAACTGTTATCACTACGGCCACCACAAAAGCGGCAACAGCAACATCTGGTTTGAGATCCGTGAAGCGACCTATGTTCGATGAACCGGTCACAAATAATGCACACCTGATTACCAAAGGCGTTCATCCTGCTGGAATTGCGACAACGACAATCTCGACGACCGCTACGACCACAACTGCGATCATTTCCAACACTTCCAACAACGGCACTCAGAGTACTGCCAAAAATGCACCCGTAACAAACAGGCGTAGAAGACCGGCGGTGAATCAATCCACAGTTGTTCACCGATGCGAATACAGTGGTTGTCAAAAAAGCTATTCAAAGAGTTCTCATTTGAAGGCTCATATTCGTACGCACACCGGTGAAAAACCCTATGCATGCTTGTGGCCTGATTGTGGATGGCGATTCGCTCGATCTGATGAATTGACTAGGCATAGTCGAAAACACACGGGAGTCAGACCGTTTCATTGTCGTCTATGTCGTCGTACATTCGCTCGTAGCGATCATTTGGCGTTACACACCAGGAAGCATGACATGTGATGTGCGGATAAGTGAATGCAATCTGGATCGATGAAGCAGCTCGGACCCGAATAGACATGGTCTAACGAACTAGTGTGAAGCCAAATTACACGGATCGGAGATAAAATCACGTGAATAATCTTGGGTATACGAACACACGCACACACATAAAAACACTGCCCCAATAATCCACCATTCGTCTGTTGGTTTTTTCGTACGTTTATACATACACATTTACCGACTGAGTAAATCCAGTTTCACTGTCCCCCTCTCAGAGCTTTTATCATTTAGTTCCCATCAAAAACGTTTAAATGAAGACCACTTTATCAACATCCTTCAGTTTCCAATTGGATGTTTTCAAGGAATGATCAATATCTGGTTCATTCGATGTCAAATGCGTCTTCATTCCCCCGTTTCGCAATGATCTAGTCACGAAATACTACGTTTATACAGTCTTTCATAGAAACATTCTGTGCACCTTTATCTGCGTTGATTGGTCGAGATATCAGCGAGACGAGGGTAGTTCGACATGAATCTATCACTTCGGAACCATTTCCCTCAATTTATTTCCCATCTAAATAGGGCTCATTTGAGACAGAAAGCAAACGGAGAAACTGATACGGTTTCTGTGATTTTGATGACACAGAAACTGTTTCTTTCTGTGCGTTTGAATTTTGTTTTCTACTGAAATTTTACGCCTTTATATTTGTCTCCCCACATTATTTTTTTATTTCTGGCTGTTTTCAAAAGACAGCCAAATAAACACACACGAACGACGAGAGTATCATCAAATCAGAGCTCGCACGTGTGTAAGTGTATGTACCGAATTTTATAAACTCCCTTCGAACAGTCGTTTTTACAACCATATCCCTGTCAATCGTGCCTTGGCGATTTTGATCGCTGATAATAATAAAAACAAGTTGCCAACCGCATTTTGTTCCAAACACTTATGTCAAAATCTAACGCGATCCAATTTGAATATCTTTGGATGCGGCAAATTGGGTAGCACACACACAAACTGGATCTGAGAACAACTTGATGGGTTGATGGTTGGATGTAAACACGAAGCGGAAAGAAAAACAACTTCAGAGCAATTCAATTTTATTAAACTACAGTGAGAGAAACAAATACAAACAAACCAACGGGATCGCCTAAGTGAATTGATATAATGCGCTTATATCCAACGTGAACTAGTTTAAATTATAGATTGAATGAAACTATTAAAATCACATAATCAAATAGTTTTTCCACTGGACTACGCCATTCGATATCCCTGGGAGTGTTTCAATAAAACAATCAGTTTATGGTGGTTTGGCAAAATTTTAAGAGACTATTACATCAGGGTTGTAGTGCGAGAATATTAATCAACCATTTAGATCCCCTATATGATGCATTTTTGCAATGACTCGTAAACAAGAAAGGAAAATGGACACTAGATAGGGAAAATGAGTGCTCAGTGCAGCCAAAATGCATCAGAATTAAACGATGACATTTACTGAAAGTAAAAATGATGTAAGAATAATGTCTGACTCTGAAACAAACCAGGTACGATTTTCAACTAGGGGTAGCAAAAGAGATGCAGGCAGTTTTCTTTCATCATCGGTTTTGGTTTAAGTAGAGGAAAGGTTTGACCGGTGGTGGCCCGGTTGTAACGTCATCAAATTATCACCCCGTGGATTTGTGTTCGAACTCCACCACCACCGCCTGACTTTCCCCTTTGTGTGTTGAATGGTAGCCCTCTGATTGGCAGCTTCCCCCTTCCTAAGATTGTTGTATCTTTATATATTCAATAAAAGGAAGTAAAATAAAAAAGAAGAAAGGGATTTCCATTTTGCCTGTTCGCCGAGCTTGGCAATTTGTTTGCAAACGTTTAATCACCAGCCGAGGTGATATCATCAGTGCTTGTGAAGTGGCACTGACGATGTCACCTCGGCTGGTGATGAAACGTTTGCAAACGAATTGCCAAGCTCGGCGAACAGGCGAAATGGAATTCAGTTCACCCGAGTTACGAGAACCCATTTTCAGTATTTTGTCAACAGAAAGGGATTTATTGTTCTGCATAATTCACACTTCATCGAACGGTTTTGGCGGTACTAATATAGTCATTCTTAATTTTTAGTTTGCCGAGGACCGTAATGTTTTTCCAATAAACCATATCAATTCTTTTATTATTTACAAGCGGGCATGCACCAAGAATTAAACGAAATGAATCCAATAAGGAGCATTACGATCATTAATGCCTTACCAGAAAGAACGATTCGAGAGTATATAGTGCATCCAAAAGTTAGATCGATTTTCAAGTTCATTCGTGTCCCATAAGGAGACGTGACAAGTATTCAATGTGTTAATTTATTCGCATAATATGATGAAACACGTCAGTGTATTCCAACAAGGCCTTATATGTAGATGAGACAAGACTGATGATTTTGTTTGATTAATTGACCATGATTGTGTGTCGATTGTTTTAAGCACAAATTATGACGATAACCGACGATTGACAGTCATAAAACCACATTATCACCATCAGTCACTCGAGGGTCCTGAGTTCGAACCCCACTACTGCCACCCATCGTATCATTTTACTTATTTCCCCAGGCAACCTTTTATTGCCAGGGCTCTGTTCCGGAAAGTTTATTGTACACTTCTATAATGAATAAACAAAAAAAACTAAAAACATTTATTATTATTTACTAAATATTATATCAGCCACAACAAACTCATCCAATTTCGGATAAGTGGAGGAACCGGATCAGGTGGACAAAGTTCAAGGCGGCATGGATAAATTTAATCTGATACACTAGAATGAAAGATGGTGCACCGAAATTCCTGAGATAACTACTATATTTTCTTTAGAATGCCAGCAAGGCAGAGAAAGAAGATTTTTTGATTTTGACGAAGATTACACATAATATTGGACGGACTTCAGGTCAATAAATGTGAGAACTATGCAGTGAAAATAAAACAACGAATAACCGGAGCATTGAAGACGGTGATAATTACAGTTTCTGTTCTTTCGCCTTTACTAGGTTATCGGTTTGAACAATCATGAATAATTTCTCAACTAACACAGGGTGCTGGAGCTGGAAGTGACGAACCTCAAAAGACCACGGTAGAATGCACGTGGCCTGACGAAGTTAACTGAAGACCTGCGGGTCTGTACTGTCGAGGTTCAAACTCAGGATTTACTCGTATCGGTGATAGCAACTGACAGTCGCTGATAACAACTGATACAATATACCCATCTGACCCTGGATCAAGGCAACACAAACAGTTATTTATATTCGGTATTAGTGAAGTTAATTCAGTGATGTGTAGTTTAGAATCTCAGCCAAAATCAATTCAGTAAAGAGCCCCGAGCGAATCGTCACGCTAAAAGAACTCCACTTGGCAATCTCCTAAAATTGGAGGCGTGGTTTGCCGCAAGGAGCAAGCGTTCTTTTCTGTTAAACAAATATCATAAGTGAATGATAGAACACAGAATAACATAGTTGTCATTTTGATTGATCAGACTGATGAAAACGTACCACAGTTTAACGAATCGTTTTCGACAGACTGTCATAGCACATATGACGAACGATGACAAATCACTTGGCATCTTATTGTAGTCATTTGAGTGCATACTTCTCTCCATGCACTGATATATATTTTTACATTATTTACAGTGGTTTGTCATTCGCATGATGATCAAGGATAAAGTTTTAGTATAATCATAGTATTCTACTAATTTCTACTCAAGCAGGTTGACTTCCGTCAGAATATGAACCGCCAAAAGAGATGTCATTTATCCATTAACCTCAGATTGTAAACAAAGAAAGTCATTCCCTGGTTTTATGGGCGTCTTGGCTCATTTTCGACAGTACCAGGTTCAGAGGTGACCATTCGCCTAATGGTGCACAAGTTGATATGTGTTATTTCTCTCTCTTCATATAAATGACGCAATACCATCCAGTAATAATTTAAAAGATCATAAGCCATTTTTACCTTATCGGTCGCTGTATCCACTTAGACAAAACTTCGCGGTCTCACTGTTTTCTCACCAATACGTTTTTTTCGGTCACGTCGTGTTTTTTCACATTTAAACAAAGATTACATGCTGTGAAGAATTGTGACTGATCAACAAGTTTCGCAGTTTGATGTGAGAATGCTACAACCAACTGAACAAATATTCACCATTTGATCTTATCTCTATTATTCTGCCAAAATCCATTCCAACCGAGCCCTATATGATCAGCGAGAAGTTTCGATGACTTTCAACGTCAAGTGTTTCAGTCCACCCCGAAAAGGTTGTAAACCAGCTTATTTTTTTCTGATAGAACTGAGAATATTTTAATATCCTCGGAGTGAACGACAACAGATTGGTTGGGAATCGTTTTGGCCAGATGAAAACAATATATCCGATTAACGTGAAACATTTTATTCAGTCGCAAGCAGAGTCACGGAATAAAAACTCTATGTTTTGATCTTAATGTGTCGGCCTCTCACTCTTTGCGGATTAATTATATTCCGAACTGGTTTTATCCATCCGAGTTATCACGTCGTTGTTCGTAATGGCAGAAAAAGTGCAGTGGACTCATCAGCAGTGTGTACCATTTCCATGTTCCTGTTCAAACGCGAACGACGTCAATGCATTGAATATTTGCGGTACTGTGGGTCCTTCAATTTGTGATTTATATCTCTCATCATGTGATAGATGGTAGCGTGCTTCCAGTGCTGTACAATGGCCAAATTCTGCTTGGCTATGTTCCAGGCACCGGCAGAGAAAGACGGCAGAACAACCGAAAAGCATAAAGTGATAGCAATTATTTTTCCTTCAAGTAATTTATATGATGATATATTGTGGATACTGCGTGAGTGGTTTGTAGCAAAATACTTTATCATTTTAGTTAAGTTGGAATATTTTTATTTATTTGCTTATTTACTGTGCACTGAATAAAAAGAGATAAGCAATTTAGAACACATGTGCTCAACTTACTAAACACCCTAATGAAACAGGATTAATTTATTAAAAAGAATGAATTGCTATGCTGCTTTGCATAAAATATTTTCGAAATCTCAACTGTAACTTTTGAACTACAGTAAATTTTATCGCAACACTCAAGGTCGCACAAATTCAAACGGTGATGGAAGAGAACTATAAATATATAAGTGAGAGATAAAACCAGGAGTAAATACATTTTACTCATAGTCATCAATATACAAGTAGAATATTGGAGACTGAGATGTATGTCCAAAATGAGAGTGATGTTGCACGAGTTTGATCAATACCTGTATATATGTGTACACATTATTCATATGTAGGTTCGGTTGTTAGACTATTACGAAACCTATCCGGCACAATCCCTTGGATAAGTAATTTGTGAATACGTAAAACATATCAGGAAGATCCCCATCGCTGGCTACGACACTACTAGTGGAACAGCGGTATTTAGTCATACACAGGCATCTGTGTGAATGTATCAATCAATCGAGTCTGTCACTATCGGAAAGCAAACATAAATCCACGGAAAACTATGTGTCCATAAGTTGCGGAGGTAAAAACAGGTTTGATGGTTTTCTTCGTCAAGCAGTGATAGTATACTTCGCTAAATGAATGTAATGTGTCCTATCTAGATACCACAAACAATAACCAGAGTCAACTGGGCTGAGTTTGCGGGTCAGTTTAGAGGGCGTTTAAAACCATGATTGGTTTTCATGTTGAAGGCGTTTTTCTGGTCCAGCTAGCTATTTTAGGGTTTTTTAATCGATGCAACTTTGCACTTGTCAAGAAGACTAAGCTGGGTGACAGTTATTCTGGACAAATTAACGGTACATTACGTCCACATAAGAAACAAGTTGAAATAGATCAATATTCAAATATGCCTGGCTGCAAACAGCTCGAATTTATTCGTAACCTTTTCTGTTTGAACTGTATGTGAATCATAACTCGGAGATATTGTATCAAACGTTTTAATAAATGTTGCCAAGACCATTAATAATATAGATCCATATGGATGTATATATATATAGCACAAACACCGGAATGGGTGTGACTATTAACTAGCATAGGAAAAAATGCATGCATTATGTAACGAATTCCAACTTTTGTTTGGTGTGTTTATAAACACAGTACTGTTTTATCTGTCACTACGCATCCTGCATAACCGGAATTATTCTGAAGTGTAGGCGATGGCCCCATCATGTGTCAAACAGTGACCGTATTTATTGAGAAGAAGAGAGAAGGTCGATTTTCTGTCTACTCGAAATTCCACTGCACAAAATAACGACTATGATTTTTTCCAATCAATGATGAGTAGCACATTTTGAGTTCATGAAAACAAATAATGCGATCATTCATGGACTAAAACAGTGTACAGTATTAAGGCGTAAAATCCACTTTATGAAAAGTGACGGATTCTGGCACCTTGAGTTCTTTAATTAATGCAGGATTAATTATCATACGGAAGCAAAAGGAATTTTCATATTTTATCTACTGACATTAATTGCTCAGTGCAATCTTCCTCTCTTTCCTTATAATTAAGTGCAATGGAACCTTTTGAATGATCAAACAACGAAACAAAGTAAAGTAGAAATACGGCAGTAATTTGAACATGAGGCGCATTTGATGATAGCGAGGTAGAGTGCAGTGGAACAGTCACCTCAGAAAAGCATTCTGTATCATACACTAAGAGTAATGAACAAACAATAAGATGTGCACAACAAGAATATAGTACTCTTTTACTGTTGACCGTACACGTCTCAAATCGATTCGGTCATGGATTATGGGCTCACCGACCGAATACACCAACTGCCCTGATTTAGATTAGACACGTGTTATATTCATGACCGGGAACACCACTTGAACTAGTCATAATAGAAGGAATTATGTAGCATTTATTGCAAGAGAATTGGAGCTTATCCTTCTCTCTTCAACTCTATTTGACATGTATGCACCATAAGCTCATAATAGGCGAAATAGGACCATATCGCATTTACCATTTTTACGTCAATTCATGCCATTTGACCAATTAACGGGCCAGAAAAAGGTTTCATTATTCATTGATAACACTTGAAAAAAGTGAAACTATCCAGAATGCTAAGAACAGTATTTATATAACAACGAGTGGGCAATTGATCGAATGCTAGTAATGGGTCAAGTTTGACAGAAAAACCATCGTTTGAACCAGTTACACGCATTGAATCAACATGGAGTTTCGTGTTGAAATGCCTACGCGCATGTCAGATATGAAAAGCTGTGCAAACACGTTTTCCCAGGTTACTCTACTCCAGCACAAACTAACCTTTACGATTATTACGAACTGGGGATGAAACAGTCTGAAAACATCAGGTTGACCAACCTGTTTCTATCAATTTCGTGATATCTTTTATAATTCTTCTTTATAGCTACAAAATATACCATTACGACTTGGAGCTTGAAACTCATTTTGAAGCAGTATCAACGATGGATTTGGCAATAGCACGGACTATGCTTCTTGATTGGTTCCAGTTCCAAACACTTTCACGAATAAAACGAGTGAACAATGTTAAAAGTGTTTTCAATTAGACCTATGCTTCTGTGCAGGAGGCAATGAGATAGGTGGAATTTCGCATATGTAACTAATGAGTCACAGATTTATTTCACGGTGATCCTGTATCGCATTACTTACACCACGTGAAACGCTGAAACGGCACTGTGTGCACAGGTTAAGAGTTGGGTAACTGCAATGTACCTCGACTCGATAGCATAAGTGATTTACTGATAACCCATTCAACTTGACAATGAGGCGGCCAAAGGTTGTGATAATTCAACGCCTTTATGAACATCCCCAGCAAGCTTTATCCACTGTGCTTAGCGTAACCTACTTGTAGGGATAATGGTTATTCTGCGAAAAGGACGCTATTTGTTCCCAAATTTATATCGTATTTGGGTGCTTATTTCTTCATTCCCAAACCATGGACAGATAGCTTCGTTTATTGTTACATACAGGTGTTGACCAAACTCGAGTAACATCACCCTCATTTTGAAAATCAATTTCAGCTTGCAATATCATAGTTATATAAAAATGGCTATGAATAAAGTGTATTTATTCCCGACTTTACCTCCAACATCTATGTTCTTAGTTGATTTTTATCACCATTTGAATGTGCGCGACCTTGAGTGTCGCTTTAAAATTTACAGTAGTTCAAAAGTTACAGCTCTCATTTACAAAATATTTTGGGCAAAGCAGCATGGGAGCTCACTCTTTTTAATAGATGATTCCTGTCCTATGAGAGTTTCTATTAGGTTGAGCACATGTATTCTAAATTTCTATTCTCTTTTCATTCAGTGCACAGTAAATAAGCAAATTATTTAAAATATTCTAACCTAAATAAATTGCTAAATTATTAGGCTACAAACTACTCATGCATTATCTCCAATACTGGAAGAACTGAAAACATAATCCAAGAAAGACACAAGTTGATCTTCGAAAGTTGACCTTGAGATGTGCGGCTCATTGAATAAGCGTCCTGTAATGTCATCATGCCCAAACCAGATGAAACTTTCAAAAGGTTTTGGCATATAACTAAAGCCAAGAAGCAACTTAAACGAGAGGCGCATGAATCCGTTGCTCAGTTGACATCTTGTGGAAGCGCTTCGATGTTAACATAAATCCAGTTTGTTGCATATTCAACCAAATTTCTTTATCAAGACATAAACTGAGAGGGAGAAACAGGGATAAGTTAGCTACCTTGCCCTAGGTCGCCGGTGTTAAGGGTGTGCGGTGTATTAGAGGAAACTTGCAAATTCTGTTTGGCAGTCAACTTAGTGGATTCCATCCTAAAGCGACTGCTTCCAGTGCTCAGAAATAAAGAGGAGCAAATGGAACATGGACGAAATGAAAGTGCAATACCTGTATAACGTCTATGAGTCATTTTTATAAATAAATTCCAGTTACGTTTTCTACTGTGACCTTGTTATCTTACAACTGATGCATTGGCAAAAATCCTTGAAATCGCGAAATTGTACATTTAAATGGCATGTGGCTAATAGAAGCAGTGACGTAAGTCGATATTAGATCAAATATGTTGCGTTTGATGTGGGGCAATATCATTTTCAGTCCGATGAATGAGGCTGGAAAAACGAAGCATTAAGAGGAACAAATGTGATAAAAATCAGGATGTTGCATGAGTTTGACCAATACCTGTATATGATGTTAAAAAATCTTCTCAGATGAAAATTAATTTGTTTTTTTGTTAAACAGCTATCCTCTGCTGATGATCAGTGGATCTTCCGAAAGACAGTCAAAATTTGTATACCCAGCAGCATGAAGTGCAAGGCTTTAAGTCACAAATTGAATTGAACACTGTGATCCAGCGCTTCTGAGCAATAAACATCTCTACGTGATGATCACTGTGATAAACAGCTCTTAGTTTGAATAAGAAACGAAAACCTCAGAGTGCCACAAATGCTTTACAGCCCAGATGCATGCTATTCATCAATCATTAGGCGACAAGAAGCACGGAACGGAATGTGAAACAGCAGGCTGTTAAGAGGGGATCAGACTGACTGAAAAACACCATTACCAGAAAAAAGAAAACAATGCAATCAATTGCAGCACCGACTTAATGTCTATTCGTCATGCAGCTATATCTCCAACTCGTAACTAAAACACTTTCAGACACCCACGTTTGTTCTAATACCATAGGCTACCTTATTCATTCATGTATTCGCGTGGTTTTGGGGTACAAGAAAAACCAAGGAGAAAGATCGGAACCTTCCGTGCTTACCTTTTAGCTGCGATGTGTGTTTTTACGGCTTTTAAATGATCGAAAATTTCCACAGCCGCAATCCTGGAGCTCGTCGTTCCATCATTTCATACCGCGTTTTCTTCTGCCATATACTTATTCTGAAGGCAGTGGTGAGATTCATTTTGCTACTGCCATTTTGTGTCGGTTTCACATGACCGTGACGCTAGTTGAACATCATATTTAGCCTCGAACGAAATCATTGCAGGCAAACCATGTTTGTTGTCATAAGTTACATAACTGCTCGTTTTTAGTCCCAAAATCGAGCACGTAGTTTGAAACAAGATAAGCCGTGTTATTTTTTATATCTGATTTACAACAATTTTCTGCATTCTATTAGNTTCTATTAGTGCAACAACCAACAGTAGGTTATAAGAAGGTCACCGGAATTGCAGTGACTTACTCGTATCTCGGAGATTTCACTGACTGCACTTTTCATCGGGAACACAAGGAGAGGTCTACCTCGAAAGCAAAAAGACCAACTTTAGAAACACAACCTTATTCTTGGAAAACAATTTAATATGATATATGGGACAGTGAAGGCACAGGGTAAATTATCGCAAATATTGGGAGTCATTGGTGGCATTCAATAAGTAGACCTATTTGCTATACAGTCACAACTGAACTCTGCTTTTCATAGGAAATGCATCTTTCCAATTAGATGCAAGCCCAGCTGTGTAAGGTAGAGACAAACTACACTTTACATGTGCGAAATCTGAGCTAAAGATTATAAGAGTCTGCCATTGAAAGTTGAATGAAGACCCAAATACACTCAATCCACTGACTATTGGAAGATCATCGGGTGTCGTCCAACCGATGCTTTTGGTCTCCATTCGCAAGTCATAGTACAGCAGTTACAAAGATCAATGATCATGCGCTGGTCGAGAGATAACTAAAAAATGGCATAACTAACAAACTTTCAGTTTATGGCTCGTCAGAACTCATCTTATNNNAATTCCATTTGATCATCATCGGATAAAGATGTTGACAGAAGTTTGGCGATTTTTGAGATGAAAGATGCTCACATTTGAGGGAGAGAGATATGGCAAGCTTACGCTCGGCTTGCTCTGGAAACGAAATGTTATGGGGTGAGTGATAAGTTACAAACCCGAACCCAGTCGGGATCATGGCAATCAGTATTCCAGCAGCCCGCATATCTTTGACAACAGATCAATATAACTACTATATCATCAACTATGGTGTCGCCTACCGTTTGAAAATTGCCAATGATTGTTTAAAATTCATTAGCTGTGTGTTATGACCATACACTGATCTGTTGTGGTCGAAATTCATGGATTGGTTCTTTCCTACAAATATCACATTCCTCGTTGTTTTTAATTTGGATACCCGGCTTCTAAAGTAGAATAAAGACGGATATTAACATGTTAAACTACAAGGGAAGGAATTCTGGTACCACATAAATAGGGAACGAAAATGAAGTCCATAATGACCCATTTGGAAACAAAAACAATTAAAAATATACAATATAATAAAAGGCTGAAATGAATCCAGTAAATCAGACGTTAGAGTAACTAATTTCAATTCGATTCACATTTTACATTTTTCACTATAGGTAACTCTATCTAGAAAAATATATGTTGCGAACCTCTCCCCTTTTTGGAATAGTGTACGGGAATGGACGCAAGTACCCAGGGTAAAGTTTGTGAAAACACTTAAAACCTTTTCGGTGTATTTCACATGGATTATACTCTCTCCCTCTGAAGATTCGCACTATTTACCACAATCACTACGATTGGTAAAAGTGTTGTGCAACCCTACAAGAACCGCGATCCAAGACTTGTCACATGACGAATTTGTGAACCGGATGCACTCGTCTGACGTTCAAAATGGTAGTCAAACGACCTGGGGAACGTAGAACCCTGAACAAGTCCAAGTTGAACGAACAGTTCCGGAATAGCTCTTCTCATTATTACCATGACGACACGCATTGTCAGGCCAGACGTGTGATTTCACATGCGTCACGCGAATCATTGGTGTCTGTCTTTGAATGCGTCAGCCCCCTCCCCTACACACGCTCCGTGAGTAGATCGAATGTGTGCGTGTGCGTGTGTTCATTTGTGCATGTGAGCAAAACTCAGTGCGCGAACGCCACGGAGCGTATTCTCTGTAGATGTACGATCAATTCACATGCGGTTTCTAAACAGTGTGTGGACGGTTTTAGAGTATCAAGCTTGGATTAGCCCATTCGATTGTTCAGAGGCACCAGGCACTCTTGATGGTCTTGGGTGTGGGTTTCACTCCTTGGGAGATCATTAATTCACCAGTATGGTCGGAATGGGTGTCTGAGCTTGTGAATGGTCAACATTCCCTTTCACCTCGTAACATGTTCCTATACCACCAAGCGTCTCAAAGAGCCTCTGATGAGGAAGCCCCACTTACTGTCTTCCCGTGGAGGGGGTGTTTTCCCACCAAAGTGACAGGACAAAAAACCGACATCTGGAGTCATAATCGGTTTGGTGAACTATTGGTAGTTCACCTACGGGAGTTGGCTAGAAAAACTGATTCCAAACCAACCAAAAAGAGGCGTACGGACCACAAGCACACCTTCCTGTTCGCGGCAGTGGTCACCGGCTCAATTGAGCATCAAGGTGTTTCGGGCACCTTGAACGTCTGACATCATCCAAAGGGCGTATGTTCCAATGAACTGGACACCGGCCTCCGATGGATAGCGGACTCTGAGCTCCGTCCTGTTGTTTTGCCGGTCTGGCTTTCTAGCCAAAGGCTTTGGATGGGGACCTAGAGGTTTCCCCTTCCTCGGCCAAGGCAACCGGGAAGTAACATACCCACACAACCTATGAACACATTCTTCAGATTTCTTTTTGTTCATATGTTGTGGCACATTTATAAGTTCTCTGTAATAGGTTACGTGTTGAAATAAAAAATAATTATACTTTCATATCGGGAAAATGTGGGAAGACAGCAAACGGATAAACATTCGCTGCATTTTTCAGAATAGCTGAATACCACTTCAGACTTGCCACACCAAGAAGTGTTGATTTACGTCGGCACACCGTCTCCAGTTTTCTTCCTTCAATGTTGTCTATCCTACCGGTAGTAGTCGAAGCCATCTATCTGCACGAGAGTATACTCAACGTTCTGATTTAGCCAGGGTTCTTGTATGCACAGAACACATGCGTTAGAAGGGATACGTATGTTCAGCAAAGAACTTAAATCCGAAATCTTTGCGAAGAGAGATCGAACGTTGGTGTTGACCAATGACGGCACGGTCATATTGGCAGGAGGGGTGGAATTAAGCTCATACTGCCATCATGCACACTTGCGCTTCTTGATCTAAGCATGAGTGCCAGATTCTCCAAGCATATTACTTGTGCGAGGCACAGAATTCACAGATTTCAATCTAAGTATATCCTGAAGAGAATAGGTGTGGGTCCGGAACATGTTTGACATTGAGATAACAATACAATCCAGCGAGACGACGAGCACACAAAACGTGGCGCAACCAATCGAACGTATATTAGCGAATTGTTCGTCAGTGCCCCTAATTTTCTCTTCCAATACGCTGATGATGTGGTTTTATGCAAAGCCATCACCGATTCTTCTGACCCTTCACAATTTCCTGACGACTTGGAAAACCCTAAATGGTTTTCCGCCATATCTGGTCTCTCTCTTAATACCTTAAACCTTTTAGAATATCTCTTTACACTATCACGTTCTTTCCCAACTGAACCGGTATTGAATGGCCATGAACCAGTATCCCATGTAAGCTGTATTATATACTTGGTTTTTTTTATCGAAGCCTAGCTTAAGTGAACCTATCACATTCAACATATCGTCAGTAAACTTCGAGGACTTTCTCTCCATATTCATCAACTTCATATTTAGAAAACCGATTATCTCCAAATTAATTTACAAGTGTGTTTGCCCCGTTTTACTTTATTGATCACCTGTTGCTTTTTCTAATCCCCTAAAGAAAGACTAAACTGCTTCGACGTGAACTGAGCATCATTAGTCACGTCTCTTCAATACCGCTGGAGTTGGTAACTAACCTGTGCGGACTTCATTTTCATGCGTGTGAAAAGTTTGCACATAAGAGTCTTATCAAACCCGTACGTCAGGTACATTCAGATGTAACTTCTTGTTGTTCCCATCCTTCAATTAGATCCTAACACCGTTGTGTTCCCTCTCGAACAAACATATAACTCTACAGTATCCTTGTTAGCACGTATGCTAATTGACAAGGAGCAGTTTTTCACAGAGTATCAAGCCTGGATTAGCCTATTCGATTTTTCGGAGGCATCAAGCACTCTTGACGTTCTTGGATTTGGGTTTCACAGACAGTTTTCAATTTTGGCATTCAAAGTTTTGACTCTTTTCTCTTTCCGTCTTCTTCAATCTGTATACTTTTAACTAAATTGTAGGCTTTATGTCTGCAGAAGTTATTATTACAATTACACTTAGAAGCCTAAAGTTCATATAAGCTTTCTCTCTATGTGCTTGGTACTTATTTGCCAATGTAAGGCGCTGAATACATGCAGAGAAAACATCCGCCGGTGCCAGTATCTGTGGCTCGCAGTATTTACATTATTCGACACAGGAGTAATGAAACGATCCGGTATATGAAACTGCGTCAAACCACTGAACGTTCAAAGTTATATCCGCAGAAATTATATTATCATCGCAAATAGCACGAGTACAAGTTCCTGCTTCATATTCACATCCATCTTACTTACCACCGGCCTCTATTTTCCTCGACTACTGAAGAATTCAGAAAGCCGCGTGATGATCAAGAGTTGTACTTAGGTTTGTAAAATGTGGAGAATGGTTACTGCGTCTTTGTGGTGTATGGTGTTTGGGTTCACATAATTCTCTTAGGTTCTATCCCAAACATGTTATGACAGAAGAAGATTTAATATGATGAAGTTCATCCTATCCACTGTTAACATGTGAGACAGGTTGATTAGAGGTGTAGTCAATAGTAAACTTCATGTAACAATATCATCAGATAAATTCCATCTGGCCGCTGCACGCCGTGTTCACCTTAAATAGCCCATAACAAGGTTAATAGTAAAGGCAATGACAAGACGCTGTTAAATGTGGTCTTTTATATATTGTCCACGAAATGCCATTAAGGCCACCCTACTTTTTCGTTATCTCCTGGCAACGAAACCAGCCAAATTGATCCTATTTGAGAGTTTGATGATACAATTCATCTCGGTACAGAGAAAATAAACGGATTTTGGATACCACTTTGGTGAGCTGATTTCTCCTAACAAATGCACCCCTGGGTATGGTGCAGAATGCTAAGAATCCCAATTTGAGTGCCGTCATTAAAGTGAAGTCTATAGTTCACAACGTCATCTTTATGAGTTTATCATGCTCCAGATGTGTTAGGCGATACCCAGTTGTACAAAAAGCTGATATTACCCACGATAGGTGAACGATGATCGTCAAGTTCGTGCGTCTTCGTTGGCTTCCCGAGTACACTATTTCAAATCACGCAATGTAGGCGAACATATGTTTTCGGTGATTTCATTTCCCAGCCTTTTCAATCCCATTTATATGAAACAATTTCAGTAGGGTCAAAAAGAAAGGTAGATGAATCATGTGTTTGGTAATGAGACCGAGAGAACTTCAAGCTCGTACGCTGTTTGGATTACGTTACCAAAAGTTGCTATGTTACGTCATGGTCAAATGGAAAAGTGATTTTCTCTTCCGTTGGCCAGGGGAGTTTGTGAACTTGGATCAGTTTTCGTTGTGCGTACAGCTCAGGCTTCATGAGTCGGATGTTAATCGCCTCTGCGGTTGCTAACGTCCGAAACCGTATTCCTTTGGTGGGATGTGGTGAGACTCAATAAATCATTGTGGATGCCGAGCGCATGTTAACCAAGTGTCCCGTCTCGACCAGATGAGCAACAACTGAACTTGACACACTTCCAGTCCCACCCTGTGTGAGCCAGTGCGAACTGTGTCCTTTGATCCGTTGAGATAACTGCCTTGTAGTTCGACCTACATAAGTCGCACCACAGTTGCGCTTGAATTGATAGAGAACCATAGATGAGGTCAACATAGGCATCTTATCTTTGTGGTAGCATCGGATGTTTGGTGACGTAGAGAACACGCATCTAAGCTGAGCGGCATTTAATGTGAATTTCCCTGGATAAAACTCTACTGATCCTATCTACGGTGACATTACCTTTGAGTGGGAGTTACACTATTTGCCAAAATAGGTGAAAGACACGTGGGTTAAGGCTGTCGGAGCTGGAATGGGGGGAAAATGCTCGCCAACAATGCCCTGAGTACCAGCTTTCTCCAGATTGCTGGAGAAATTCAACCTTGCCAGCTGATTGGTTGTCGACTTCGGCACCATTCGTGGAATAACCGCGGAATTCGACAAAAGATCTCGGATCCAACCCGGGAGAGCAGATAGCTCATAAGTGAATCTTCAAATCAGGCAAGAAGAGTACCGAAGTTACATCGATCATCGCATTTCGATGTGTGTTGTAAGTACAGTAACTGTTTTAAACTGCACTAAACCTCTACTCATATGGCTAACCTGATTTAATACAGTTGGTGCATTTGAGAAATTAATATAGTCTATTATCCGTAAATAAAAAGATTGCTTTTTATTATAACTTATCTACCATCATTTTTATAATAAAATTCTGCATCCACGTGTTAAGTGAATCCTGCAAAGTTTGGATACATACCACTTCGTATAAATTGATTATAAATGTACAACATTGTCTCTTTATCTAGCAGTAAACAACTTTGGGCAATTAAACAATTCTTTCAGTCTGGAAAGTGACGTCACGAGGACTGAATCATCTGTATTAAACGAGGCTCGGTGTTATCCAATTGATGTTAGATATGTGGATGTTGGTCTGTCAATAACACGGAGTCCGGAACTCTGCCCCATATAACCTTGATATTGACAGATACATATCGTTATGGCCAAAAGCATTGTTTATGGTCATCAATTTACTTTTGACGATCAGGTTTCAAAAATCTGGGCTGCATGAACTTATTGACTTTTGAAGGCATGTTTATCTGTATTTCCCCATCTCAAATCTTTGTCCGTGGATTACTGATCCGACTAATCCTACTTCCACGTGACAGCCTTGCCGGCATTTGTTTCTGTTTTTGTGGTCAACGATACTCCGGTTCTTTGCGTAAGTTTCGTCACACAAAATGCTCAACATAATTTGTGTGAATTGAAAAATATGCTTACTCCGCTCTTTATAAATCTGTTACATAACGGTAGACCAAGTGTGTCTCAAAGGAGATACTAAGACGTCTGTGAGACGCAAGTATGTAACCCATTGCGTAAATCACCTTTGGTCAATATGAACGTAATCATATGCTAACCGGAATCGTCAGTGTGGCTGCGTGTGACACAGAAACCGATGTCCACGTACTTAATCATTCACAATTCATGTGTATTTGTGCGTGTGTGCGTTTATGAATTCCTACGGCGTGGATCGATACGCGCATACTGGCTTGTCTGGCTGGATATCCGCAATAAACACCGTCACAACGTCAACTAATCAAATTCGCCATTCCAATTCACGACAAAACCCCACCTCCGCTTACACCCCTACCATATCAACACTTTCAATTCTAAATTTGAGGAACTCACGTTTTGTGTAGTAAATCACAAACCGACACGTTTTGGTCATACGATTGGTGGATCAGCACTGAACAGCTGTGTCGATTTCGATGTAATGCGTAATCAGGTCAGATAGTGAACATGTGGATCGTGGTCGGAGATTAGAATCAGGTCAGCATGCGTATCGTACAAGTGTAAAACGTCGTCAGTTCGTGAAACTACATCGATGCAACCAATTCATATATGATGTGCGCTTAAGAGAACGAGTGAAAGAGAAAGCTGGGGAAAACAAGACAGCTTACTTTACCATGGTACTAATAACAATCATGAGTGGCCTTTTCTACGTCAAAATTATCGTTCAAAAGCGGGCCCACGACACGATTTGCTGTTGTTTGCTTCCGGTTGAAACCCGGTAATCGCTTGAACCAGATTTCGTTTTGTGAACAGCCGAAGGTCCACCCACAGACTGACAGTTTATGATGTCCTTACAAACGTTTCAATCTTTAATGTCCCAAACGTGTATTGCTGGCCCCGTAGAGGTTGATACTCATTCTGTTCAAAGTATAATCCCTATTCATTCGATTCTCAAATCAAAGCATGAATTATGTTCAAATCAAGCGTTTCTCGTACCTGACTATGTATTGGTTTTAAATTATCCATTCTGCAGAATTAGATAGGTAGATAGATAAATAGATAGATAGATAGATAGATAGATAGATAGATAGATAGATAGATAAGCAGATACAGAGATTCATAGATACATAGATATACAAACAGATAGAGAGACAGACTGATAGAACACTGGAATTATAGCATCAAATGAATGGTGACGGTTACCGCGTATGCATCTCTCACTGGTTGACCATCAAATTAATTCTTTTATACCCGGTATGCCCGGTACAAGTATACACAAGTAGAATCATGATCTACGCAATATTCACAAGAATGATGGTGAAGACTAAATTAGTTTAAAATACCCGTAGAATCACTGTCTGCTTGTAGCACGATATTATGCATTGTATGACTTTTCGGCATGCTCAGGTAAATTCCGAAACTTTAATTGTAAAACAATCATTTGACGTCAAAAGGATTGGGTGAGTGAAAACTGCACTTATTCATTCTTACTTTGATGCGGTTGAACTGGATCCCATGGAATTTTTGAAATATGTGAATTAGGGATCCTCAAAAATAAGGATAGGAACAATAAAAACGGGGGTCGGATAAAGAGACAGATGAAAGATCACCAG
>UZAN01040973.1:35439-66246 GCA_900618425.1 Echinostoma caproni
CCAGTGTCAGTTCACTGGCGATGCCTGATCCAGTTAGGTGGAAATAAAAGCCGAATTATCAAACGTAGAAAATCCTTGATGTATGCATACGGGGCCTGAGGATCGTTGTTTCATGAACATAAGATGTGCTACCAAGAATGCTGGTAAATGTTTGGCATCCAAACAACCCGTCTGCGTGAATTTATAAAATGAATATGAACAACTTAGTTATTGGTTAAGCCTATGCGAAATCATAAACCCTGGCTATTCACTTTTCCTTACAGGATTTAAAACATTGATAACATTTATGTGTGCCTTGAACACTCGCGTTCAACCTGCACACAGTGTGTACATTTTTTTCAAATAGAGCCATGTGATTCAAACTGAACTATGTGCCAATCCAAGTGACCGTGAATAGTCACCTAAACCAAGAGTGCATCATCCTTTGGTAGGTCAGATCCCAAAGAATGAAACAGCCTCTGGTTTGTTACCTGAATAGGAATAGTCCCTGTGGAAGTGAGCAGTCGAATTGCGTGCTTTTCCAAGGCGGTTGAATGAAACAAGAAATAAAAAGCGGTCAGTTTCAGAATCCACGGTCCAACCTGCAAAAAAGAACATTTCTATTTGTCCTAGTGTGACTGTGGAATCACGGAAAAACGTGTTGAAACCGATTATTACCTGGAATACAATCACGTTTGGTGTTCTTTAGAGACTTTCACCTGTCGAGTGTGACCTTGATTCAGGCGAACAACAAAAAGTCGGGCCTATCATTAGAGCATGACTTATATGTACTAAATTCAGACGAGTATAATTTTAGAGGGGTGTGTGTTCTGGCAATTAAACAATCACCTGTCATAAACACAAATCGATAGAAAAGACTGGTTACGGTTATAGTCAAAATAAACTCTTACCTGAAATAGATAATCAAGAGATGATGACGTCCTTTGCAGTTTGCGAAATTTTGTTTGTCCAGATTTATTCCACAAGTTGTTTGGTCGGTTTATTTTTGAATTCGTTGGCATTGAAGAATAGATTTTTCGGAAACAACCAGAACTTCATTTAGTTTGACGGAAATATCATCTAGCGCAAAATTTAAGAATGCAGCTCTCACCGACATTAAATAAAAAAACAAGATGAAGTTGAATCTGATCACAATGTTTGTCTCCATGAGCAAGCTGAATTCTAAATTAAATGGAAACGCCGAAACCTAAATGATATCAAATGACTTGAGTGAGCGTGGATAGCTTTGTGAACTGTGACTGCAAATTAGCTAAAGAGTTGGATGCTCAGTGAAGTTTACTGCGATGGGTCTTTGGGTGATAGACGACAAAGGGCGTTAGTGCAATCGGTTGGCTATCACACAACAGTTCCATTGCAGAACAATGGATGCATTCCATAGTTGGGAATGATTGAACTTCCAAGGGGTAGAACAAATACTTACGATACATTAAACCATTTACAGTACTTGGTACTTGTAAAACGACGAAGGGGCTCATCTGTGCTGAGTGCATGAGTTCATCAACCAGGCATTGATTAATTTAGTGGGCGCTGATCGAAAATGCTAACATCAGACAATGGATTTGTGTGTTACTCCTGGAGTATTGTATTGTGTATAACTTTTTGCAAGCACTGGAGCTCATATTTCAGTTTAAAAATCATACACACTAACCGTCACAATGTACATAGCAAACTATGAAAAAATTTTCACAGACAAGAGGATATTTCATAACCCAAGGTTAAGACAAAGTTCACTTATTGTCCGCTCTTTATTTATGAGTACACTAGCAAGATATGGTATAGCTGAATTGCGGTAGGCGTTAATTCGAGATGAAATGTGGCGGAATTGGGAGCGTGTTTAACGACGGGAACGAAATCATGACAGTTCTGCGTGCAATGGGTGGTCAGGATCTGTGAGAATCCTCTCAGCAAATTTCACACAGGAAATTATATGATACTCTAAAAGCTTTAAAGCTAACTCATTCACAAGAATAGAAGAGACACGACTAATAATGGTTAGACCGCAGCGTAAGACTTTAAAATCCTGTTTGAGTAAGCCAGGAAAAAAGACTGCGGAACAATAGAGTAAGATGGGGAAAACATTGATAAGCACAGGTAGAAATAGCTGACCGGGATGCACGAAACTGCCTGAGCATTCAGATTTGAAATGATAGGCACCGCAGTTTACCAATGCAGTTGTGGATGTGGGTTACCAATGAAGATTGCTATCTATGATTACACCAAGATACTTGACAGAGTTCACCCTGGATAAAGGATTGTTATTAATTACTGTGGGGTCTGTCGGATATGGGGAGCGAGCAAAACTATATAAACGCTCAACACATTTANCATTTACTGGGGTTCAGAGTTAGCCCCGATGAGGAGGAGAATGACTGAATATGATCAAGATAGTCGGTGAAAGAACTTAGATCAGAGTAAGAAGAAATGGGCTGGCACAACAAGACGTCATCTGCGTATTTCAAAATTAGTGCGGGAGAAACACAGGAAATATCACAAATATAAGTGGAAAATAAGTATGGGAATAGCATAGCTCCTTGAAGAACCCCGGAGTTGTTGACTAAGGGTTTCGATGTGGCCTTCCCAAATCTAGTGGTCTGTACTCTATCAGTAAAATAGTTGGATAGCCAAGCTAACAGCTGCTTGGGGCATTCATACGATTTCACTTTTTGTAACAACTTAGATCTAGGAATGGAATAAAATGTAGAAGAGTAGTCCAGAAAAACACCGAACAAACTTAACAGAGCTGTTCAAAGACTTAGTGATAAAATGAAGGAGGGTGGAGACTGCGTCCAAGGTGGATCTATTAGGTTTGTAAGCAAACTGTAACGGATCACTGGGAATGTTTATAGACTGCTGAAGATGTTTGAGGATGGCCTTTTCAGTCAATTTAAGAGCTGAAGATGCTAATGTTATGGGGCGAAAACGTTTGGAGAGGATAGAAGATTTAGATGCTTTGAGGATTAGTATGATTGTGCCCTGCCTTCAACAATCGGGATAATGAAAAAATTAAGAGATTCATTAACAATGGAGTTAAATGCCCCAGCTAGGGAAGCAGCACCAAATTTGAAGAGGTCATTTGGGCCTGCAGCAGAAGACGAATAGCAGCTTTTTAGAAGTTTTAACACATCACAATATGAGAATGGTTCCACGTTAGAAACATTTTGTGACGAGTAGGCAGGAAGAATGTCCGATGATTGGCACAGGAATGCGGCATTGAGATCATCAGCGTCCACATCTACTTTCGACTGTCTTTTCTTCCTTCCACTGAGAAGTCTTATAACTTACCACAGGTGTTTGCTGTTTCCAGTCCTCCGAATTCGATCAGAGAATAATGCAATAACTCTATTTACTTTAGATTTGATAAGCCCGGACAAATACCTGACAGCTGAAGCACTGTGAGACTTGTACGCACATTCCTTTTATCGTCACAGCGACTTTATTAGAGGAGAGTTTATCCTTTCGTTGGACACATATAGGCTTTGAACAGGGCAGCAGTAAGTATAAATGGCATTGATTACTTGGGTGAATAAAGAAACAAATGTGAATAGAGAAGAAGGAGATGATAAAAACTATATAGAGGTATGTCTGAGAGATTCATTCAGAACAGAAACACTCGTAGGTGAGAAGTTACGAAAACGAAATCTGATATGCTCACATCCGGAGAAAGATTTGTATGCACAGTGTGAATAAACTTCATGTCAAACTAAGAGCAAGCAATGGTCACTGGAGGAAATAGGTGCTTTTGGTGCTAAAGAAAAAAGGGTTGGGTGATTGGTAATTACTCTGTCCAGTACAGCGTTACCTCTTTTGGGAGATTGACAGAGATCTGTCATACCCAATGATAAAAGTGGATAAGTTCTAGTATGGTTGAAGTCACCCACGATTATGTGCAGGTTAGCATCTAAAAGTGGGGCAATAAAAGGTATGAACGAGTCGAAAAATGACATACGATCAGACTGTGTACAGGAGGGGGCTGTATACAAGTTTGTCAAAATTGTGTGAGTAAAACGGGAAAATCTAGGGTGACACTGTATAGTTAGACACTCAATACCNGATCCTGTCGGTAAACTTGAAAGCCGTCTATTGACACTAGAGAGTCATCTATATCCTTATTCAATCAGGATTCTTGAATACAGACAGCATACGTGTTCGTATGAATTCTTGATCGGAGGACACTAGTTAAATCCGACATTTTGGGAAAGAGAGACCGAGTGTTAGTGTTGACCAAAACGTTTTTACCTCCAATTCCACTGTCCTCGCAATATTTCTACATCTTTCATGAACTGGTTTTTTTAATGGAATAGGGTAGTATTCTTGCAATTCAATCACGACTGCTTCGGTCTTTGATGTATCTCCGAAAATATCTTTTGTGAAACAAGATCACATGAGAGCCATTAATTCTTGTCACTTTTAATTGACCAGTCGATCCCCATTTTCTTTTCCGAACAATGTGCTAACTACTGACCGCCATTTGCACAGACCCCAGAATGAGTATAATAAGCAGTACGAGTAAGAGATAGCACTTCACTTAACTATTTTTTCCTTGCATTATTATTTTTTCTGTGACGTGATATATCTTACCAGGCTTGTTCATAGTACTAATATACATCTGCTGGATAGAGACAGAATANGTGGCAGTCGATTTGAGTCAATTGATTGCTATATTTACTCCAATGGGGTTAACAACGTAAGCAAACAATTTTAGTTGTAGCTATATTAGTGTAACTCTAAGGTTAAACTAACTATTCATTCCAAATACACAAAGTATTTTGTGGTCAAATGTGCGGAGTTGGATTAACTGGCACAACGGAAGCCTTAAATTGGACACCTTCTTCCAGAGTGCATTGCTCGTTTGTTTTGGCCATAACGCCTGATAGATTGGCCACTAAAATTTCATTCATAATAAATTGTATACTTTAATACAGTCTCAATTTACTTCAATCAGGTGGAACGAATATCGTGAAGTTTGTTGGGTACTTAGATGTCGTTTCATGTATGTGAATATTTACACTATCGCAATAGCTCTGGTAACCGTAGACCTTTGCGCTTATTGGAATGCTTGTGAAAAAAGAATAACTACTCACGTGTGAATGGAGAAAGTAGGGCTGTGACGGTGTACACATGGCGGTCATAGTTCATCTATCTGATACGACATGAAGCCTCAACTGGGTTGGCGGTCTGTTTGAAATCATACGTGAAGCCACCGAGTAAATCAAGGAGATGCACGGTTTAATGTCGAGCTAAAAGTTAAAAATCGACATCAGGCATAGGTGAATTTATGCCTATTGGAGAAGCTCAGTAACTGCGACATTCGTCAGAAAACGATTTTGATGACAAATACACGGTGAATCCATTTTATTGATCAATGCACAAAGAGTACACAGCGATCGTTTCAAATGCATTGTATTGCTCATACGGCAGCAATTAGCAAATATTTTATGAGTTACGAACCGCATGTTTAATTACACAGCCAAGATTTTATTCCTCTGGCCACTGCAGTACATTATCCCCTGATGGAAATCGCCTAACTTTGTTCAAGCCTGTTACTACTTAAGCTGTGTGATGATATATGAAAACCAAATGTGCGTGTAATTCACTCCATCCTNATCCTCATCAAGGATGCATGAAACATGAATTCTTTCATTTTTTAATCAAAAATTGCATGGAAGAATCATATGAATACATAAGCTTTCGGCCGCAAATTCGTCATACCTCGCCCACTTTTGCAATTTAACGACAAACGATGTTGTGAAATACAATCCCATGCATTCTTCCAAGCACTCTTCAACACTAACACAAGGTGAAGGTATGGTGGAATGAGTTAATGTGCGTGAAACTCTTATATGACCGTGAAACTTTGTGATCTGAAAATTGATTTTGATAAATGTGCTTAACAATGCCAGGATGTATTGGGACCGAGTTAATTTGCAAACTTGACACGAGGATGTCCTCCAGCACTACCAATGTGCCCTGGACTTCAGGCAAGAGGGCTCCGTGGACGTGTTCATTGTGCCGTTTTGCTGTTATCATACAGCTGTAATTGGTTCCAGAGATATCATCAAACACGTCTTCGAAGTTCATGCTTGAATAAAAAATACTGATTCCTCGGTCGTCAATCTTCACTTTCCATTATTCTTCCCAGAGGACAAATCTCATTGATCCTTGCAAACGCATTTTGACGACGTTCGACTAATAAAGCAACACGAATTCACAGACTCAACCAAAATAGGTATTCCTGTATTTATTCAGTCACACACGATGCGGATGGGAGTTGGATCACGTGAAGGGATATCGGGCGCGGAGGCCGAACAGAATCTATTTAATTCTCGTTCTCCGAAAAAAGACATAAATGTAAGTGTATTTTTTCATTCCATGTGTAGGAAGAAGCGATCGATCTATCTGGTCACCCTCCTGACTTGAAGACTTTCGTAACATTGGGTGATTTCCCTTACTCCCCCATTCAGTTTTCATGCCCCATGATCTTCACCTTTGTGAGTAGCACGTGAACACAAAAGAAAGTGTCTCTGTCGAATAGTAAGGATTAAGCAAATGTCTGGTTTTCGTAAAGAACCCGAGATTTCCGCTCATGTAATGTTAGATGGTATCCCGTAGACTTACAGCGAATTTGGATAGATGAAAATATCCTGAAAGACATGCAGAGCCTCATGATACATCCTGAAGGAGATGCTTTTTGGTGAATAGCATACAACGCAGGCCACATTTTGCCCATAGGAAATCGAAAGTCATAGAGAGGGCTAGTGGCAGAAAGCTATCAATTTGCAATTCAAACGTGTATTCTGCATTTAAGTTGCAGTCCTTGCTGATCCGCAAAACGGATTTGGTTCCGCAATATAAAAATACAAGTTAACTGTTACGATCATCTGGTTTATATCAATGCAGGAAACCTGAAGGCCAAGATAAAAATGAAAATCAGTTTTAAGAGGATACAGTAAATACACATTTTCAAGCCAGATACTCAGTACCAGTCTTATATGATAATACGAACAAGATTTGTCACGGCTGACCGCTCCCGATGTGCAGGAGAAACATCACTTGGACTGAATAGTTCACCGTACTGATCTTCAATGATGAGAAAATGTTTAATTTTATTGGCTCTTCCTTCTACTGATATAATTAGTGCAAATTACAGTAGTGGCCGATTGCGATGCACCAAAATATTTTCAGTCTGACCAAATTCAGTTTCATTATATTTATCACCTATGTTAACGCTTTGGTTATGGACAACAAGTTATCCATTGTTTACTTCGATCAATGTGGTTTCTAGGCTGCATGGTTACACAAGAATAACTCGCTTCTAGGGCTTCTGCGTTGAACTGCTTTTGTAGTCAGGTGTGTTCTCGTGAATGAGAAAGATAGGGCTGTCTATTCTGTAAGATGCTCAAACCTCTATGTCTTACATCAACAACTCAAAACTTTTATTGCTGTTTGCTTCAGGAAACCGTACGGAATCCGATGTAGTTCACGCAGATGCCGTTCATATATACGTGTCATATTTGTCATTACTATGTTTCTCGCTCAAAATAATCGAGCAAGTGATTGGTCTGATTACTGCCGTGATTTAAACCCTATGATTATCAGGATCAGGTATGCCGACTCATGACGTTTAAGTTTTAAGTCCTGGCAGGACGACAAAACGTACTATTGCTGACGCGTATCAAAAAGCATGAAACGATTGTCGACGGTTCTGCAACAGCCTTTGCATAAAACTTCATTGTCTTTGATACATTTTTAAAAATCTTGCACATCAAACTGATTATTGAATCAAATATTCCACCTATTCGAACTCATCTATGTCCCACGAAACAGTGCAATAAAATTTCAACCGTTGTTTATGCAATTAAGACCATGAGTATGCGTGGCACAGTGAAACGTATCATTCATGCTAAGGCAACCTAGTCTGGATTTTATCTGGTTTTCTCAAGTTTTTCACCCTATCGCTCGTCAGTGCAATTGATGATACTTAACCTGGCTATGAAACGTCTACAGACAATATTGTACCCTCCAACTCGAAAATATCCTTGTTTACGCAGAAACCTGACCTCTTTGTTTGCACGGCAAAGCAATCCACTGAGTTGTTCGCTCGTACCTCTAACCTACGTAGCAAAACCACCCATATGTCAGCCTATGGCAGTGGGGAAAACCTCCAGGGATAGCTTTTGGTTGTCGATAGCCTGCACCAGTGAGTATTGAAGTCTGTAGTAAATTGCGATCATTTTCTATGAAGGCTTAGCAACACAGGATTATTAGTATATTCTCCTATGTCGGTCTGAAAATCGCACGGTAGATACGATTCGTGAATTGACAGGCCGGATTTAGTGGTTGTAATAAAAGGCATGGCTTTTGTACAGCTAGCCTGAACCGATCGTCTCGAGTCTTCAGGATGCTCAGTGAACGTCAACTGTGCTTAAAGGATTGTTGTTATCACAAGGGTGAACAACAGGCGACAACAAGAGCACAAACATTGCGAACCGGTGATCAGACTCGCGTAAGTTTGGAGGATTACAAGCAGCACAAACTGTGAAAATCATCCAGTCAGATCATTAAGACCGTCATAGGGAAATTTGGCTCAGTTGACAGGTAGAAGAGACAATACTTTGTGAAACAATGAAGCAATCACACTGTAGTTAAATGTGTGGTCTGCTTTTCAGTTCAAATAGAGCAAAACAAAGTACTTCGCAAAATCTCCCTTTCTTTCTAACTCAAAACATATATGACTAATTACGGAACGAGGTTTGGGAGAGGAGGAGGAAATCTAAGCTAATCTTTGGTGCGTTTGTATCTCAATTTGGGGATGGTTTATACCAGTCGACAATAATTAGCTTTTCCGGTTCTGCAGCCATCTACACATAGGTGGATTGTGAGGACTGACACTGATTGTATTCGACAAAATTACAAAGCGAAACCTCAAGTTTATCGGGCCATTACTTCTAATTTCCATAATTTTCGAAACTCGCCAATCACACTTGGAGCATTCGCAGTGTCAAATGCAAAGAGGACCGCTTTTTTGTTGATTTGTCATCTGCTTTGGTTTTTAGTATAGACTTTAGACTTTAATGTTGAATACTAACATGTTTAATAGATATCAGCAGTCCGTTTTGGAATACACAACGCACAGAATGTCATCGACCTACTGTTGGCATAGTGGAGATTGTGAATATACAGCTCAAGCAGACCGTCTTCAAATGTATTCGTAAAACATATCACCTAACAGCGACCACAACAAGGGCCCTAGTTTTACATGGCTCATTCACCGATAGATTCGAGTTGTAAATTTGAAGTTCACTTTTGAAGTACAGAATGACAGTTCTAAGTCATCCGAATACAGAGTCATCTTGCTCCCATTTCTTTCGAAAATCTATTTCAGAAAATCAATGGTTTCACTGCGAGCAACATTGATGTGATGAAGTTCGACGAAAACGTGCGTCAATTTTGATGTTCGAATAACCGTGGCCCTCAGTGAGATCCAGTTTATCCTCATCCAATCTAATCTTACTAGATTTCCGTAGAAATCTTAGCCAGCTTACTATCAGCGTATGTTTAGTTGAATGAAAGCTGAAAGTGCACACAAAAATTACTTTCGAACTGTACAAATTTTTGATGTTGTTATTAGACAAATTCCATGCGAAAACTCATAAAGAGGCACGGGAAACAGGCATACGGAGATTCAGTAGACACGATCGATATTGGTTTGAAATGTGACAGGCTTCAGGTAACAACAACAACGACCTTGTTCTCCTTCGACAGACAATAGTGAGAAGTTACTGGTCATAAGTGTGCACTGAGACGAAACCAATCATTCTCTCGTTGGCATAAAAGATCGCGAATATACTTTAGTAAAATGAACTCTGTGACCACCTTTAGGGTAATTCTTGTCTTGGTCACTAATAACGGCCTGAATATTGATTACATTGGTAAGCCAAAGGGAATAAAAACAAAATTGCTGGAAGAGTATATATTTGGTTTTCTATAGCTACGAGATTTTTGTTATTGTCATTGTTTATGAACGGAAGAACGCGAAGGACACAATCACAAATACCAAGTATCCGGCTGTGAAAACCATGAGATTGAAGCCGTATAAAGTGAAGTGATTGCCCTCAGACTACCCTGATATAGGATTATGGAATTGAGTCGGACTAGAGCGAAGTTGACGTAGCTGGGTCAAAATGCGAACGTAAAACGGCTGCAGAACGCTGATGGTTCTGTCTTAAACCACTCAACTACTACTACCACTGGCACACTGCCTTATTTTGGTTTGAACTTCTCATACTACTTTACTTTAAGAATAAACTAGAACCAAGAACATCAAGAGTGCCTGGTGCCTCTTAACAATCGAATGGGCTAACCCAAGCTTCCTACTCTAATAACCTAGAATATTTTCGATACACTCTCCAATCGACCGGAGTTGAATGAACATTTCTAGGCAGGCATAACCCTTAAGTGTACAAGATGAATGTAAACAATCCACTCGAAACGCTTCCTATACAACTAAGACCAGACAAAGCAAATACGCTTGAGTAACAAAATAGTTAGCACGCATCCTTCCAGATGAGTTTGTATGAAATTCAATCCATAGAGCTTTTCTGATCCAGTGTTATTCTACGTTACACTAGATAGAACGGATAATCTCATTAACTGTTACGAAGAATGCTTTGTATGTAGCCAATGAATTCAAAATGAGAATAGTGGACAGTGGCAAACAACGCACCACACAAACGCACACACCCACATTCTTTATCAGTGGTCGCGTACAAAATTGCCAACGTGACTGCGCCTGGTCCCTTTCGATTCACAGAACCCGAATCTCCTAAGAATGAGGTAATTGAATCATATTACGTTTTGTCACCTAAAATCTCTGAACACAGTGCCAACGAGATATATTTTGGATGGGGTTTTGCTCATTATTGAAGATTTTTCACATAAATCCTATTTAAAATATGACTATTATGATGTACAATAAATTGGAAGACCCCACATGCATAACCGTAACATGCAGTCATCTCTAAAGTCATCAATTTATCCAGTTAACTCTACACCCAGGGAGCATCAGCCTAAAACCTTCCTCTCATTAGAGCCCATCGGTAGGCCATGACTACCGTTCGATTTAGGATTCTACTAACGCAAACTGATTGTGAATTGCAACTGCCGGAAAATGCTGTCCATCCAGCAATCAATCAATCGCGATAAAAAAATTGATGAAAATGGAAAAGCTCACCGTCCCTCATTTCCACTTAAAGTGAACTCTGTTTTAGAGAAAAGGATGAATTAACTGTCAAAGAGTATTAGATAACGTTCACAAAAATACACCCGCCAGTTTATTCACGTCGCAATATTTGACATAACTACGACGGTCGAATGAACAGTATAAGATCATCGCACTCCATTTCTTAACCAAGCATCCTAACATTGGTAGTTATTCAAGATCCAAAGTTTCAGCATTAGTTGACCTCAAAATTTTCCCATACGTTTTGATCGAACTCGCCTAGAGTGGTATGACTAAAGTTTGTGCATCGAAGTTAAAGGATTATGGGTAGTGGTTAAAGCATTGCGGGTTTCGACCGAAGCTTGATAGAAAATGGTGTAGAAACTCAACTAAAATTAAATTTAAGCTCGAGCTTCTATTACGGTTTCTAGAAGAAGAAACACTGGGTTGGAAAGAGTGATTCACAATTCCACCGTTCTCGAGGATTTTACTTTCAGCTTTTGATTTTTGACTGAATAAAGTTATGTGAATAAGATTGAAGGAGGGTTCAGATAGGCGAGCTCCTGAGAGAAAAAGTAGCAATTATATCGGTAAAACTGATTAGGCAGGCGGTTTCATTGAGATGAACAAATGGAAGGAGAGTAAGGATGATGGACCGATCAGCAGTAAAACAAATACCTTTTTGAGTCCAATATGATCAACAGGAAAAACAAGCTGCAAGTTAGACATGATTAAGATATTCTTGACGCACTGTGACACACTGTTATCGATTGAAAATCCTCGGGACGCACGCAATCATGTATATAAGAATACTAAGAGGGCGGAAAAGATTATTGGAGACTGGATAGATGTGAGTGAGTAAACTGCACAATGCAGAGTGGAAACAAACAGGTCAAATCAAAACTGAAGCAACGGAGCCTTGTGAAGCACTTGTCGGTTCGTATAGGCAACAGCATTTATACTGAAGAAAATTTATTTTCCAAATAATAATAAACAAGCTTTGAGGAGTCTTTATAGCCCTACGTTTTCTGATTCGTTTATACTCAGGAGATGGAATGGTTCAGAATGCAGCGGATATTCCCATTTCGTCAGTTTGAGAGCTAACTAAAGAGAATGAAACGACTTTTATTTGCAACCAATTAACATTGATAATAATTAAAATGTAAAGCTTACGTACACTAAACATCAATTGGTCTGCCTTTGTTCTTTAGAACTTTTTTGAGTTTCTTCCTCATCGAATCCACCAATTTCGTGATAAAAGGCGTTTTCTATTTTTTGCTCCATTACGTATTGCACTTTTCACTGAAGATTTCCATAGGAATATCAAACGCCAAACACTATAACGAACAAGCTTGTTTTCGTAACTTCGTCTTCAGGCTTTTACAATTATGTGCTTGCGTGTTTATATCTAATGTAGAAATAAATGTGGTTGGACCATAGAGGTTATGTATGAAAATGCAACAATGTCTATCAAGTTTAATCAGGACGAGAGGATAAAATGTGAACAGTGGGCGAAGGGGACAGGGAGGGGGTCAATCCTGGAACTTTCGGTGACCTTTTTTTCTTTTTTTTCTTCATGTGCCATTTGTCACGCCATGTTCAGTCATCACAATACGACTGAGGTCACAGTTTGGATCATCACGTGGGTTTGGTGGGGGCCAAGGTAGCTGAAGTGCAGAAACCATCTTCTTCTGTTTGCACAGTGGTGGGTTCATGGTTTTGATTGCTACAGCTTCCGCTGTTGCCAAGTGACGTTTCCGAACTTGCTTTGATTTGTTCTGGGGTACTTTGTAGATGACTCTGAATGCATCGTTGTCTGGCTAATATCGGGTATCAGCGAGGTGGTCCATAATCGCACTGGTTATTGTTTTCTTGCAATCCGTTCTCAGCCAAGCCGGTCTATGTTCTCTGATCCTTTAGGAGAGCTGCCTCATCGTTCGTTCCACGTAACTTGCCGAACATGTGCAAGTGAAACAATAAGTAATCATAGATGAGGAGAGGATGGACAGCTTTTCCTTGAACTTTATGCAGAGCTGAGGCCGGCTTGTAAACATCAAACGTAGAGTGGCGGNGGCGGCTGGAAATATTCGTGTAATAGCGTTCTCCAAGAGATGTAAACACGCACACATAACTGTAAAGGTCTGACGACGAAGTTACGAAAACAATCTTGTTCGTTAGACTGTTTGGTTTTTGATATTGCACTTTTGCCTCAAATGTCCAATGTAAAAAGAGCACATTGATCTCTCTCTTCAAAACGAAAAGCAGATTTTCAATCGTATTGAGATCCGAGATATTAGGGGGAAGTTGCATGAACTGGACTGATTATTTTTCTAGAATAAAGGAATATCATGTATTCTGGGGCATTGGAAACGATTTGATTATTGATACTTAATTAGCGAGACATAAGCAGACATTCGATGATGAGTGATGGTAAAGAAGGATGCAAGGAAAGTAGCGTGGGGAAAGGGGAACTAAAGGATGTCGTCATGATAGAAGCATGGTTGGGAGTAAGGGGCTGAGATGAAATGTGACCGATTAAAAGTGTGAAAGCGTTAGAGAAAGCACGAGGTCTTTGCAGAAATGCAGAATTCATGGGGACTACCCTCAAACTCATTTTAAGGTCATTTTAAGCAAGCACTTAGGAAGCTTTTCACTCAAATCGTGGAATATAATTTTCCTCTTAGCATTGTTAACAGGAACCCATCATATCAAGCCCTATCAGATGACTTCGAAAGATCATCAGAGAGTTCAGCTGCGCACCTTGCTAATCCATGCAGACGATCTTACGTGTGACTTGTGTATCAGCAAGTAACCGGTATATCCGTGGCAGCGGAACCCGCATTGAGTTGCACCAAAGGACAGCCAAATTGTTTTGCAAAATCTTTAAGAGTTTAATATAGTCCGTATTTTGTATAAATTTTATTATACACATTTGAGATGAATGCGTATAAGATGTCATAGTGGACACATCTGATGGTGTAGCGACACCGTTGATTCGCGCACATGTTGCACCAGTTTGGTGTTTTAGCTCAGTGTGAATCGGTAGTTAGCGTTGGAAACCTTAATTCGAGGACATCGAATAAGGACACTTGAAAGCGATCGAAGGCATTACCTAGGTTGGTTGAACCTGACCGCGATAATAATCAGTCAATAATGCCAACTATGTGTCCCAGCATCAGTACCGCACAGCATATCATTTTCAACCACTTATGTTAACGTACTGTAAACTTATCTCCATAGGCACTCATTGTACAACGCAATTCAGGATTACTTTTGGTATATTGATTAACCATATTTATAGGCGCTCACAACTCATGAAACAATGCGTATTTTTTAAATGTTTCTTTGCAGACATGATAACCATGATAAATCTTGTCGAACAGACAAATGACAGATGCTGCTCATCTTTATCGGGAACCGTGTTTCATACTGATCGGTCCGAAGAAATAGAACCAATCGGTTCTGACTACCAGATAGGAAATTCCGAAAAGTATGTTGTTTGGTAGCCAGCTTAACTCAGGTTCCGACGGAAATGATAATTCTAATCCATTCATAATCCATCAGTTTGCCTTCCAGTTGAAACACCTGAACCCGTTTTGGAACACATTAAATCGGAGCTCATCGAAGTTTATTTTTCGAATTTGGTTATGTTCTCATCACATTAAAGCATGATGCGCATTGATTTTAAATTTAAATTGGTCCGGCCAAGACTGACTGACATACATACGATGAGACAGAGTGCGGATCGCATTTTCTACCACGCAAGATTATATGAAATTTTCTCTTGATTAATGTCCAAAGATTACAAATCGTGTATGAAAATGTGGGAACAGAAAATAGAAAAGGAATAGAAGTTTACAGTAGTGGTTGTTGTTGTATAGTGATGGCAATCATTTCATCCGTAATTACGGATTCTTGAACGCACTTCCTGAAGATTATTAAATCGGTCTCTTTTTCAATCTCCAATTTTGAAACAGCAAATCACCGTAGACGGATCCAGTAGAGTATAACTTGAGGGGCAACTAAAGTTCATCAGTTCTCACTTCATCAATTAGATGGTGTAGAACAACTTCATTTATCTCTTTTACATGAAGATCATAGTTACACATCAAGCTACGACGTATACCCAAATGTAACTGCAATGCCTGAGCCTGTCCGTTCCGTTTCATGCTTTTCACTCAACTTTATCTGAAGCTAAAAAATATAGCAAACAATGGTGATATAGGATCTCGCTTCAATTGATCAACATCCGCAACATCTTATCACACTACATTTTTTATTTGCAAAAAACGAAAGAAAATTTCAAATAGTTGAACAGAACACGTACACATAATGTGGTTCATCATATGATACCTTTCTCGAAATCGCTTGGATAATGAATGTGGATTGCGCAAACAGAGGCATCATGATTGGGTAATCTCACTCGAGTTCAGGTGATGAATCATGTGGCTAAGATGGAAAACGTCGGAAATGTGAATGCGCGCTGAATATGCTTAGCGAGGTGTTGTGGACAGAGAAAAGGCATTCATAACAGCTTTCACGGAGTAACACTGAACAGGCCACCTTAAAGACACCGATTAGTACCGGTCGATTTCGGGATAATGCTCATTTTCAACACCTAAAACCGCTATCACGTTGAGGCTCAAGGGATGGTTATTATTGTGTTTGCATATCCATGAAAGTTGCTTGAAAGTGCTCTTAATCCAGGAGTTTAGCAGTGACGTTTATTTGGATTTCTGAACGACCGAGAACAGAGGAAAAAAATTGACCGATTTTCATTACACAAATTTATGTTTGAACAGCCAACGAGATGGAACCCATAGTCCTACTAGGAAATGATGTAAACCGGTAACCTAAGCCTAGGGACTTGAAGTGGCGAACCATATAAGGTGTCGCTATTACACAGAACAACAGTCGAGATGCATGCCACCAAAATTCAGCGGTTGTGGTTGGGTTCCAACCTCAGATCAGAGGGTTCAAAGTATGCCGGCGACAGTGATTAAACCCCTGCACCACCGCTAATCAAATGTGATTCTGGGTTCTAATTTGATGGCACATCCTCAGCTATCATTATCATCATTCGAGTCAACATCATTCTTATTTAGAAAACGATGTTCGCGAAGAACTTTCTTTTCAATATATCGCATCAGGCGGTTACCTATAAAATGATCATTGTACATAGTTCTGACTGGTCGATTACAACGCCAGTAATAACGTTCAGAGAGGCGAGCAAGCGAATGTGACAAGGCTGCTGTAAGTCAATGCTAGAGTAGTGGATTGGATGGGAGGAGATAGGTTACATGAAATAACGGTAAGGAAATGGGCTGACTGAAATACTGATGAAAATTTTGAACTAAGGCGAGAGAGCGGGATGATGCTGTGTGAGATATATCAAAAGCTTTGTTATACATGGGACGCCATTGTCTGATTATCATTTTTGAAATGGGCTTTTCGTACTCCTTGTTAGGTGGTGGGCAAGAAGTGAGAATGAATCTACACAAACTTCAAATTGTTATGAGTTGCAAAAAGGTGAGGAACGTATTTATATTTTGGTCGAATACGAAATAGTTGCTTAGGCTTATGATGAACTCACGTAAACATAACTTCGGATTACAGAGTTTTGTAGACCACTACATGAAAAGCCGTGATCAGAAACCTTTGCAATCTCTTCCACTGTTCACCGTTAGTTTCTTTTCAAATCATTATTGGTCTTCACTTGAATATAAATCCTGTACAATAGACGTAGCATAATAGACGACTTCGGATTCATAAAATGAATTTCTTATTATTTTCAAGTAGATCATATTCATACTATCTTCTAGTTCAAGTAACACGCCAAATTAAAATTTAGGTGATCCGTGAAATGCATTCATCTTCCTAGAGTTTAGCACTATATATATAAATATTTTTATACCTTACCACACAAAACAGATGATCATTGTATTTTGGTGATTGACCACTGCAATAATTTCCCGGAATCAATCTATCTAAATATCTCCCCAAATACCTGCCTGTTCGAACAATTGGGCTAAACACAATCAAGGTGTTTCTCTTAGGAAGCAAGGTTCAAGTTGCAATATCACAAATGGTATCTAACTCAACAAATGTAGCTCCATTCCATGTATCATTTCATTTACTGTTCGCTGAGTCACAAAGTGTAAAATGTACATTATTCCGAGATGTTCATTTGTTCGTACCTTTATCACAAATTTAGTTCCGTTATTTACACATTCTAACATCGAAAACCGACCGGCGGACAACCATAACTTGATCAAACTCCAAAGCAAATGGGACGCAATTTCGATTATATACACAGTTACTTCTCGACGGCACAGCAGGATCATGTTTTCTACCGATATCCGGCAGTTTCGATCAGGTATTGACGAGTGGTATGCCTCTCATTCGTGTATTCTTCTGGGTTGGCTGGATTACCCCATTTGCCCCTCACTAGTCATCCACAGATCATATGTCTGACTATACCTGTAGTCATTATCGTCTACGGTTTAATGCCTTAGTTGATCATATTTTAAATAGGACAACTAATGAGCTTCCTTGATTTTAAATGGATAAAGACAAAATATTTGGCTTGGTCTATTCATATTCATAAAACTGTGTTCTATTTACACCGGTTAAAATAATCCCTCCTGTGTACTTCTCATCCAGGTCAACTCTACCAGATACAAGAAGTGCATATATATTTTCCGAACTTTTGATTCTTTTGGGAGGGAATCCTAACAGCTCAGTCCAAGTAAAAGATTGGATTCAATTGTTCTTAATGTGAGCATGTGTTCTCCTGAACCGCCCTCACGGAAACGATTATGTTTCAAACCACACATGCCTAAGAATATGTGACCAATTCACTTAGCTTTTTCTGTTTTTTAATATTAGAAGCCTCAACCCAGAATTTTCAACTCTGATTTTCATTGTTCCATTGTTTGTGCATGGTAGGCACGGCATATTCTGTGCAACATTCTAATAACCCCGCATCACGAAACCGTTATGACGTGATGGAATAAAATATTCTTTCGACTTTTCGGGTGTGGTCGACGTGGATGAAAGGGGAACAATGCACTATGCTATTGAAGGTGTACCGTGGTTCAAAGCTCATTGTTCTCTGGGGGTGTGAACTATCAAGGACGAGAATGTGAACCAACGAAGTCAAAATGACCGGCTCTAGAACGACAGTCAATAACTTTCTTGCAAACCACTCTGAGGCTTAAAAAATCTCTAATGTGACATGAAAAGGTATTTGAGAAGACAGAAAGCGCGTATACAACAAGCTAAGCTCCAACAAAATACAAATGAAATGCAGAGTAATGTTGAGATGTATTGCCTAGAAAAGTTAAGTCATGTGGATTATTTGGAATAGCTTTTGTGCCTAGATTTAGGTGCAAAAGTGCAAAAGCAATTTTAAAACGCGATGGGTCGACTAAACCTAGAATATGATAAAGCTACTATAACTTATTCAAAATAAGATCAGTATAGTAAATCTACGGGTTTCCATTAGCTTAGCATCAACTGAATTAAAAATTACACAAGGAGACCAAACATCAAAGATGACAGACTTGAAAGGTAGACACTGTAAGTGGCACATCAAAACTTGTATCGATAATTTTGCTGTTTTCATCCTCGAAGGCCACGGAAGCTCCGAGAGTTTCCGTTTGACTGGTGCTTACCTTCATAATCCCGTGTTCCATCCAAAAACTTAACTGGAGACCGTGCTTGTACATCAATTTTTTTGCTTTTTCAAAAGTCCCCTAAAATAGTTTATCACTTTTTAAAAATCGCCTCCTAACATCTACTTAAAATTGAGCCTCAACTTTAGACAAACCCCTGAATGTCACAAAAACTAATCAAACTCAAATGATGTAACAATTCAATCTCCCCCTACTCCCTAGATAGATCTCTTGTATTGAGTGTGCAACTATTCTATTATCGATCGAAAATTTGCCTTTATTGCATTAGGTTTTAAACTATCAAGGTAAACCAAGATGCACTGCAGTGCGCAATTTTATCCTGCTTTCTTTTTACTTTTTACAATCAAAATCGAGCACTCACCCCATCTGTTTCCTCATTTAAGTATGCGGACAGCACGATGGTAGGGAAACATTACCCAAAAACAACTATTGCATCAATCTCTTCAGACAACAATAAGTTCCATTGCTGAAGGGCCTGAAGGTGTTAACAATTCCTTTAACCCAACCAAATGTATGGAAGTTTTATTTTCACCTAACTGTTGACCGTCTATACATTATGGATCAACTTTTCTCATATCATCAAATATAATATTACCTTGTTTTATTTCTAAATCTGTTTTGTGAGGATTTTATAGTGATTAGACACTCTTTTAAAAGCATCTATGGTTATAGACCTGTCCTTCATGTGATTCTGGTCGACTTCGTTTCTAAGCCACAACTTGCAGCATGCAATTGTCTTTGTGATACAATCCTGATTGATGTATCAGGTCCTTTACACGCGACCTTTTCTCACTCTCCTCACAATTCTCTCTGTCGCAATAAATGTAAACCTTAAAGCACTCGGATCACAGCCTCTTCTTATTACCTGTTACCCTGTGTTTTTCGTTTATTGGTATCCAGAGCACGAGCACCGAGATACAACCTCATTTAATTCATACAGCATTTCTACTTCCGTCAAGCGTTCTCCCTCATCATTGTTTTTACTAAATATCATATCAGCAAGTAAGTTTTATTTTACGTCCGCCAAAGTTAACTATTTTCACTGGTAGTTCTATCTACAATGGACTTATGAGGCGCGTTCTTGGCTTGAATTTAATTCTCCGGTAAATGCCTAGACATTTTCATTCGGGTTCACAATTGATCTATAGGTTGCCTTGTTTATTGACTAGATTCTCCTATGCAAGCGGCTCTACTCTAGGGAGACGGACTGTATACAAGTTTACGTTATCGTGTTCCAAAAACAGTGATTTCAGATGAATTTTGCTCTTGCTCTGTTGTAACCGTTATCTTTCGATGGTCTTACCAAAGGGACAAAATTACATAAAAACCACCGAAATTGAATGGTTTCCCGTCGATTAATATCACGTTTCAAGCCGCTTTCAACAGAACTTGATCATCAATATGATGGCCCAGCATACACAATGTTACCTTTATCGTCCTCAATTAAAAGCATTTGAATATTGTAACAGTTGCTTTAAGCTAGGTACATCCTCACTCAAGTGTATTGATGACAATAATGAAGTAATCAATCACGGTAAACATTTTCTCAGCTTCAAAACTATCAGGAAAATCCTACGATATAAATAATCAATTTCGGAGAAACAATAAAAGCGAACTTGAAACGGTTAAACATAAGCTCCAAAATCACGGAAAACCCGAATAGTATGTTGAAAAAATATAAATGAATGACGGTTATGAACAGAAGCGCTTACAGGAGAAATAAAAAAATATTATTACGATTATCTTTTGAAGGTGGTGCAGACTGTAAACCACTCAAAAGACGATCCGAAAAGGCAAATATCCGCACCGATTCAGCAACAGCTTTACAAGTAAAGCTCAGTAATCGGCCAACGCTACGCATTAATCTCAAAGAGAAACTGACTATCATCATCCCATTAGTGGTCATGCAATAATTCACCTTTGCCTGTGTAGCTAGTTGTGTACGTTGAAAGGCGAGGTTGTCGACATATGATATATATGTTCATATGAACCACAGTTACTGGTAAAGTCGTAGACCACGTCTCAGACATTCGAGAGTTAACTTACTGCGTGGGTTTAATTTTATCAAATTCATCCGTTTCTCCTTGGAACAGATCTGGCGGGATTCATATGCTAGAAATTTAACGAGATCCTTATTGCAAGTGCATATATGTGTTTCGGTGAATTCGTTCTCCAGATTGCGCTATCATGTTCTTACAAAAATCTCTATTGGGGATCTTTTCGCAGGGACAGGATACTCGGATGTCCTTAAAAGCCATCCGTTCGGTTTCAGCTTAGCCAACAAAACAGATGTATTTTCGAATATTGGAGACCGCAGAGGTAATAGCATCTGCCTGACGAAGCCTCGTCTTTGCGCACAACAAGAATTGATGCAAGAACTTACCCTCTTCTTGTCCAAACTAAGACAAAATCGTTTGTGCACGTGGTGATGACGTAAGATGTTTGGTTTTGATTACTTGATCTAAGCGCCACACGAATTTAGTGTTTTTGTACCCATTAAAACACCCCAATGACTCAACCCCCTTTCTGTTTGACCTTGTTGAATTTTGTTTCATATAATCTTGAGGAGCATGTGTTTGCAGAAAACGTACTCACCTGCACTGTATTTCAAGCATTCGGGATATTCTTCTGGTACTCGATAGAACAATTGTATACATTTATTGACATTTCCATGTACGTTTGTATCATATAGAACAACTTATCCTTCCTTCTTGGGTTTTATATCAAGGAAACAATATTTGTTCCTTTATTCCAGGTCCGAACCAAAATCAACGATACTATGAACTTGCTTATTACCATCTAATGTATTACTCGAAAGAGTGGTAGCAGAAGTGATAACTGTTAAATAACAGGCACCATAACAACGTGCACAGAAGAATCTGATCGAAGCTGCACGCTTGCGCTGGTCTCTAACTAATCTAGAAAGTAGATATGATACTGAAGTCTGTCCCTCGATGCTGATATTAGAACGTTCGACCCATCTTACCACGCTGTACGTTAGAGCTTTCCGTTCTAAACTAGTCAACCAATCACGACTCCAATGCACCGACCAATCAAGCTTCCAACGTAGCTGAAGGTAAATTAGTGTAAAGCCATCAATTAGGTGAAAAAATGTTGCTCATCTCAAATTGGTTCTCTGATTAACAGATATCTGATGAATTTACGGGCTATTCATTATTACCTGGTGGCGTTAACTGATCGTTCACATACTAATAATAGCACGTCTCTAGTCAGTCACGACCGCCGTATTGTAATTTTGATAGGTTATTTTACAAAAACAACTAGAAGCTATCTTGAGTTCAACTCCAAGAATATGTGTATTTCTCCATTTCAGATACCCCAGTATGTCTGATACAGCAATATATCGGGTGGCTATTAAAATTAGGTTCATTCTTGCGTTTCGTGTTACCGAACGCACTGTCTCCATGTTGCCTCCTCTGGTTTGTTGTCGACAGATTTGAGTTTAATACTCCCAATCGATGAAGGGTTTCAGTTTTATCGTCAGCCAACAGCTTGAAACTTGTGTTTGTCTATACGAATCAATCTTAGCTGATCTTTCACGTCTTCTGCAGTCTGCATTCCCTCTTTCCTAATTTCCTAATTTAAAACCCTAATTTGCACGTATTTATAACTTTACACTACTCGGTTGTTTGTTGGTACGCGTTGGTACGACAATCCGATGAGCTGAACATGAATTATATGCAGTTTTTCTGGAAATATAACTGTACATCAGATGTTTTACTTTTGTATCCTTATCCCCACTATACGCAATACTGCGTCACGATGTACTGGGAAGCTATTTTTGGTTAACATCCGTACACACAAGCTGACTAAAGTTCATCCCCAGCTTCAAATGACTCATTGTCATCCATCTTTTTCCACTGAATCCTTTTCCAGTTTTCCTTAAGTTATCATCGTTTCGTGTTTTATTCGTGGTCCAACTCCAGGTCTCTTTCGTTCCCAGTGTCTTGTCTCAATTTCACTCATATCTAAAGAGTGTAAACAAATTTTATAAACACGGAGCAAACGCATTAAACGCCATTTTCGGCTGTACCGAGCGCCTTCATGTGTTTTCTTTCGTTGCTTGTTATCCTGTAAGCTGACATTTTTTCCAATTTTCAATAATCCGGGGGCGATGTCGTCCAGTCACATGACGAATACTAATATGTCGATATCTAGCTTAAGGCCTCACGTGGAATAATGAAATTTACATGAGCAGCATGGCGTGTGTGCATCAATTCATTATGAATAAAACGATGAACAATCCCCATATCTCAATTTAGTTATTTATTACATGAGCGAACTAAGGTACCCTTTGTTCGCTCGAGGTGACCGATTCATCTATCGTCCTTAAGGTCTGAGCGCACCTAGAAAAAGTCTAGTTCGTTACTCTGAAATATTTTCAAAATTTAGTTCCAAACAAGCCAATACAGAGCACAGCGTCCTGTCGATTGACCAAACTTTCGCATTTCACCATTCTGTAAAAGAGCGAATTCATTCACTGTCTTTCTACTACCCATGCTTGTGCACACTTTATCAAAGAAGCATACAGTATAAATTATTCCTTGACACACTAATTCTAGGTGACCATTGGAGCAATTAATGCATTGTAATACAAGAGACAATGGATGGTGATAACTCTTTCCTCTCTTTATCAATCGCTGAATTTGATATTGATCGAATCCCGTTCCGTTCAGGTAGACATTAGCTGCTGGCCAAATGAGCGAATTGTGCAAACAGGAACTAATCTGTTGTCACGAACGCGTTATTCGATGGCTCATTCGGTAGCCCGGATGTTGTATAATGACAATCCTTTCCAGAACATGTATGATTATACGCACTAGCGCACACGCACTGTAGCTTGTAGTGCGTGTCTAGATTCGATCACTCTAATGGCAGTTTAGCTGTCGCTTCATTACGCAAGCACTCGATGAAAGCTTTCGTATACCACTTTAGACAAGAATGTATGCCAGCGATTGACACAACTGAAAAGTAGAATCACAAATGCCGTGGATTGAACCATTACGTGAAATAGTTCGATGCGGATCTGCAACATATTTCGATCGATAATTAAAATGTTTCGCCCACGCGCAATGCTTTCAACATTGTAGTTGGTTCAGCGTGGTAGTAATCGCCGTCATTGGTGGTATGCCTGCACTTATATTCCAATGGCATTAGCTCATGTGTAATCGGTCAGGCTTCAGTTGTACATGTCGCTTCTACCAAACCTCAGTAAAAGAGATTAGGTAGTGGTGGTGATGTTGAGGGGGAGGGTGATGATCCAAACTCAGAATTGTCGAGTTGATAAAGTGGTGATCTTGGTTAATTCAACCTTTTTTTAAATGACGTTTACAGATAAAGTTCAAAAGCGCGCTGGCAATGATTCGTTGAAAACTCGCCACCCTATTTTAGTCTCAATTCCCGTCCCCATTCAGCTTACGCGTACATGTGTTGACTCTTTTCTAACTCTCGCTTCAGGGATCGGTGCACTCATTCTTGACTAATCCAATTAACATGTACAACTCCTGGATCTACCTACGCCACTATCCTTTGGATAACCATGCGTCATCAATCAAATATTTCACGTGGTTGGCCCTCGTTTAGTTAGCACGCTCTTGTGTCATGTGACAATATGTTGCATTTTCTTACCATCTGAAATCTATCCAAAATGTGATAACTTTAATAGCAGTGTTCAACAAACAAACACGTGCCACTTAGTTTGTAATTTATGAAGTTAAAAATACCTCTTTTTTGCTAACTTTTGTCGCATAATATCAAATATTTGTGGTATGTCTATGATCGGTTGTATCTAGCTTTCGCACAAACACTGGGTCCAAATAACTGTCAGAGACATATGAACTATACGTAGCTTAAATTCACAGTGCATATGTGTGTTTAATGTATCCGATGGCTCTTTCTACCGGATGCAATTACATGCACTGAATTTCGCAGCAATCCTCTTTGAATGCTCAGTTGTTTCCCCAAACGAATAACCTGGTAAATCCACTGCGAAGTCCATGTGAATACCGGTTTACGTTCGAGAAAGGCATTAGAAGTCAACGTATATGCTGTTGCAAATGGACGTTGTCTGTATTGTTTTGCTTATTTACCTAGAGTCGAACTAAGTCTATTTTATACGAACTCCATAATAAACTGGGGTCAGTTATAGATTGTATTTTCCAACACAGCAGTAAAATACAACGTCACATTAAATCTCGTTGAAAAATGACGACCCTGAATTGGCTATTATGAAAATTCGCTCAATGATAACATAACAAGCGGACAGGCAACTTATGTTTTAAAAACGTTTATTCAATATCGTAGCGGCAGAAGCTGTAAACTAGCCGATGAATTGTTTGATCACCGATTCGGAGGCTCTGATTAAACCATAAACAGCCTCTTTTTTCTATGTAACCCGATTTATCCTCTACCTACGTCGTTTATGAAACACATCCCTCCGTTTTGCAGTGGAGTCGTGAACACATCATAATGGACCGCACAGTACCCCGCAAGGTATAAATAATTATTTAACAACGCATCACACATCTTAAAATCCTTCTTCCGATGAAAACAAGGTATCTTTACTGAGTTTCCGGATATCAAACCAACCTATATGGCATGAAAACTCAACGGCTAGAAGTCATATTTTGTATTTTATTCATCCCAAGTGAATGGAGAACAATTTTTCTTGTAAATAAAAGGTGCGGACACTTAACAAACTACATAGTTCACCAATGACTCCGACTTAGCTCTTTCAGTGGTTCAGAACTTAGTTTATATAATGTATACGTGATGTATCCAACTTCAATGGAGAGCAAACAATATTCTATCAGTAAAATAAAGAGGCATTTGAGCCTTTTAATGCGGTGGAATGTTTGTCATAACCAACAAAGAGCACTGGACTGCTGTTTCGTCATGTTTGGGACTCGTCAACGGTGCGTACTTTTTGTGTCCCATCAGGACTCGAACCGCTAGGACTTCAAACCCTTACTCCTGAGCTACACGGTCGACGGGTATCACTGTGTGGGAATGGCTCACTTAATTTGGATGATGAATGTTTTGATTAGCTCATTCAGGGACACGAAAGTAGGCACTGCTGACGAGTCCCAAACATGACGAAACAGCTGTCCAGTGCTCTTTGTCGGTTATCACAAACATTTCCACCGCATTTAAACGCATTCTAATAATGGGAATTTACCGATCTCCCACCGAACATCATCAACAGTGCCTGGTACCTGTGAAAAACCGAACGGGCTAATCCAGACATTCACCATCTAAAAGGGCATTTAAGCCAGTCGAAAAGCGATCGGTTTTGTATTCTTTCTAGAAAATGCAGCTCACCAGTGAAACAAACTTTGACTGATTCATGAAATTTTCGCACCGCACGTATTTTAGGAGGATGTAGTGAAGGGTTGTTGTAGAGATCCTATCTTGTTTTGAAACCATGTAGAATTTCTGTTGAAAATTTTTCGGTTCGTGCGACAGGCGAATTCAACGCAGCAATATTTTATTTGTGTGACAGTCTTTATTGGGGCTACTCGAGTTATTTACGCCTTGGCCTGGGAAACCTGGTAGTATTCCGCCCACATGGAAATCATAGAACAGTTTCCTTTTTATAAAGATTGTTCGCTATAATTTGTTTGGACCACAGTCTGGATTCAGACGTGTGTGAAAATATATATACATATACTTGTGTGGTTCACGTTTTACTCGCATCTGACAAATAACTATGGTCACATTAATTTGACCCACCAATCAGAGGTGTATCAACATCAATCTACCTCGTGTAATTGATTTTTAAATAACGGCACCTATTCTGGTTCCGAAATTAACTGTAATTATTTTTTATAATATACAGCAATCATAACGATTACACTGACAACGGTGAATCCGAAACTTTGAAAACGCTTTTCACTCGTTTCCCTTGAACGGAGGGGTTAATTGCGCAAGAACTAATTACATTTGGGTATGTTTCTTCACGTTTCTAAGTGTATATGGAACTGTTATAAGACCTATGTTGTTATCTCCTGATATAATTTAACAAAATAACTGTCTGACGAATATATATGAAACATTTTCATCCGAACAGTACGGTTCCATTTAACACTATTCTATCGATGCTCAGTGGGAACTATGCAATTAACTGCAAACAGTCCAACATAGAGGTTGACTTGTTCACATGTGGATTCAGTGCTCGCAATGAGCCTGTAGGAATCCAGTCACTTACTCAAAACGCACAAGTTGTATCAGAGCTGTTCAGACAAGCAAGCCGCCAGCTGAAACCTCCATATCACACTAACTCAAAACATTTTTTAATTAATCAATTTATACTCGTTATTTTAGAGAGCGCGACAATTAAAAATCCAACCACAGTCACCATCCCATCGAGGCACCTCTGTCGGTATCCCAAGGCTTTCCTGATAGATTAAGAAATTGTGGAATGAATCACACTTTACTATGGTCTTCAACGGTGTAGACATTTGCCTAATCCATGCCATTGAAGTCACTTTGGTATCGTTTCAAAACAATTCATTCCTGCTCACTTAGAAGTATTGAAATATCATTTCATCGGCCTTGTTTTGACTGCATCAGTTGACTGTTAACATTCTGGTGAACCCGAATTGTCAAGTCAAAATCTTCTGTTTTTAAATTTCTTAGACCAGGTGAGGATATCAGACGCACTACCACTTTGGAAACTAAATGGCATGGGCAGTTTATTTTATTTGCTGCTTTATGCTGAGGCCATTCAGTTGAGCATAAATAGTCACCTGGTTCAGTTTAGTCCTCACGTTTTTCAGTGGGAAGTGATACAAAACTATTGTTTACGCGTGCGCATAGCCACAATGAAATCCATCTAATCTTCTAGCCCATTGACACCTGGTATACGCACACGTGTTTGCAGTCCAAATGTTGTAAGTCATGAAGAACTTTTGAACACAATTTGTTATTGGTCTGCTAAAGGATGATTATGTGCAAATGGGACTTATTCAAAATAAACACAATAAACCAAAGCGACGGCGTAGATAGACGCGTTCGAGTAGGTTGCCTCCACAAACGTGTCTCCCGAGTCCGGATGACACAACGCTCGGCTGCTCAATGAGACCGAGTTGTTTTTACGTGATCCAATATGCACTTGGGTGATGATTTTATACCGCGACGGTGTGCAGATCTCCCGAGCACGTTTGCGCAACACATTGGCCAAATTCAACGCTAAGGATTGTGATTGTCGTGAATCGTAGGTTTCTGATTGAAGTGAATGCTTTAGAACGTCATCGACCATATCGTTAAGCTGAGTTTTATGGTGAAAAAGGGTAAATATAGGCGGATAGAATAGCAGGGTGTTACAAAGTTTCCTTGTCGTTATACCCCGTCCAGTGCTCATCTACTACTGATACATTCTTAAGTATCCAAATACTCACTCTTCCCGGGTCTACGATTTCATCAAATTCTGCACAACTAAATGTTACGTTTTCGTCGCTAATAAAGCGTGAGTCGACTTTTCATCTACACATTCAGAATTCCTATTATTACAGCTTTACATACATGTTTAATCCTCAATTCGGAAAGCTTTCTAACGCCGTTTAAATTTTTTTAAAATACAAACAGTCCTGAACATACATCTCGCAGCATTGCTGTGTATTTTTCTTTATAAGAGTTCTATAAAATCGTCTCCAACGGATAACTGTTTCTTTACCTGGTTTCAAGCAGGTCGAGTGCGTCATCTCGTCCATTTACATTCTTGTAAAAGCGATTCACTTTGATATTTTTTAGAAACCAAGTGTATGCTGGACACTATTTCTTCACCAAATCATTTTATTTATAAGTTTGTAGATAGCCATAAGAAATCGTTTGGTTTTTTCTGTCTCACTTAATGTCTCGTTTCTCATTCTATTACTCATGCTATTCCTCTTTTTCAAACAACTGCCTTTTGGTTTCTTCACTTCGTTACGTCCCCATCCGGAAAGCTGTTTTCCGGGTGGAATACAAGAACAGAAGCCAAAGTATATTCTGGAAAACTGATATTTAGTCCTACCTTTCTTTCTACTCATTTAGATCCCTAAACATGGTGATGATGAGATTTCATGTTTCTTCAACTCTGATCATTCTAACCTGATACCACTTTATCACTGTCTGTCACCAATATGAGAGTTTATCTAACCCAATTGGTCATCATCATCGGGTTTTGAATGCCTGTCTAGACTTTCGAGATCATTCTAGTGATCAGAACTTTCAATCATCAACTTGGAACCCATAACTGACATTTGTTTCTAAATTTCTATCACTCAGTGGTGGCGCAGTGGTTTATTCGCTGTCGCCAGCGCGCTTTGGACCTTATGGTCCGAGGTTTGAGCCCGGCCACTCGACTTTGGTGTTAGGCAGCTCTGTTGTCGTTCGGTTCAGTACCACGCCTAACTTATCGGGGTCTTATGTGGTTCGCCACTCTGAGTCCCGGGGATTATGTTGTCGGTTTCCACCACTGAACAGCAGGTCCTCGTGATTATGGCGTTCGCTTCATCTGCTGTTCATCACATTTAGGTATGTAATAATATATATATATATGTACGTTGAAGTATGTATAACGTTCCTTGGATACCAAAATCTATATGTAAATATTCCTTCCTAATTTGCAACCACTGAGAAATTTAGTTTCCATTATTCACCTGTTTGCTCTTTTGTATATAAGTGCATCCTCAACTTCATACAATTCACCGGCAATCTGCTCTACTCCAATATATTGGGATTTCTTTACACTTTTCGGAGATTCGTGCTGTCTAGAATCAAGCATAGCTATTTGTGAACATTCTGTAGTACTCTATTCCACTTCCATGCCGATAAAAGGAAGACGTTCCCCAAGAGGCTGAGTGGACATTTTGTGAATGAAATTCATTGACATTTTTCCTATTTTCATTCTCAATGTAAAGGTGAACATTTTTAATTGCAATCTTTTCATGTGTATTTACCTGTGCAAACAATAAAACAAAGTATAAAACTTTAAAAAGCATTACGTTTAAATGAAAATTCTGTCCCCCCAAAAAATATGGCGATTAAACAGTATTCTTAGTCATGGAAAGATTTGTGATGACCAACAAAGAGCACTGGACAGTTGTTTCGTCCTGTTAACAATGCATACTTTTTGTGCCCGTGTCAGGACGCGAACCGCGAACATTATGGTCGGAACTTCAAACCCACACTCTTGAGCTACATGGGTGATGGCCATTAACAGTGCCTATGAATAATCGAATGAACTATTCCAAATTCAATACTCTTAGTATTCTTAGTCATTTAACTGAGCCATCGGTTAGACAACTGGTTAGTGAGCTATCCCTAGAAGGCTGACCTTAACAAACCACTTTGTTCATTTCAACAGCGTCATTAGAAGGATGAAGACACCTGATACAATGGCTAGTAACTAGGAAATGAAGAATATTCAAATACAGCACAGTTGAGGATATGCAGATTTCCATGGCATGTTTTCTTCAAGAACAGATGTGGTTTCGAGGCCTCATGGAACATCAAAATGGACGTTGTCATTAGAAAGCAATCAGTCCATATAACGCTGTATATCGAAAGGGATACTGATTTCGAGATTATAACCGGTGACATAACTACTACTACTACCGAAAAGAATCACTTTTCTCGGTTGTACAGTCTCTATACCTTTTTATGTTTTTCACCACAATGTACACCGTGCGTTTCTTCAGTATTTTCTGTAGGCGCTCTGCCCTTTTTTGTTCTCACGTTCAAAAGCGTATTACCGACAATGTCATATCTAAATAATTTCTCTAGCATCCTCTGACTTTACAGTGCTGTGATCACTACCGTTGGTGATTGATTCATTTCGCACTTGAGGAAGGAAATGCACGGTTAGGGTATTTCATTTCATCTGTTTGC
>UZAN01040974.1:0-12867 GCA_900618425.1 Echinostoma caproni
GGCTTTATTTGTCCTTCTACTTATTTACGTACCTATTGAAGAATGCCTTGTCGTTCTGTTCGTGGTTTGGTCTTATAACTTTTGGAATCAATTATTACTTAGCATCCTACATACTTAGCTTTCTAGCTGAACCTAAATTTGAAATACCGGATTCGCTCTAGCCGGTAGGTGATCATGAGATGATGTTTGTGTATGACACGATGTTTTTATGGGTGACCGCGCCTGAAATTTCAAAATTTTGCTCATGTACGTGTTATGTATAGAACCCTATCCCCTGTAGAGAGACTTGCAATAATCGTGAAGTATATGAATCGTGCATTGTATTTCTATTGAATTTATTGGTAACAAATGCCTTATTGAAATATTTGGAAGTTTTAGTTGTCGATGTTGTAAACACAAAGCACCGCGGAATCAAAAGCATACGAGGCCCTAGAAGTGTACCGAAATCGTTTCCATATTCGTTTTAATCAGGTACTGGTATCCGATTGGAACCCACTGCTCCCACTACCACCACCACCACCACCACGGCTGTCGGTGTAACTTCGTATCTCAGTTGGTAGAACGTGCACTGTACATATGCTTTAGCGGACTGGTTAAGTGGGTTCGAATCCCTTCGTTTCCACTGACCTTTCGCTATTCTAGCATGAGGTAAGAAGTCCTATGGGACATATTACAATAATAATAATAATAACTTAGCTTTAAAGCACAGTTGTTGGACTCCGGTGAATTTTACGGAAAGTGTGCGGGGACAGACAGATTGCGCAGTTAGTGTGGATGTGTAATTTTGGGAACAAAACTAGAAAAAATGAACGAAATCGATATAGTATGACTGAAGTGTTAAATAAACCATGAAGGAGACTAACCAAAACTGTCAAAAGACCTTCTACGCAGTCAAGCTCCTTATGTTTTTCACGGTCAAGACAGCCGGTCATCCAATAACTTTATAGACGTAAATGGATCTCCTATCCTCCTTGTCTCCTGCAGTTTACCATGTATTCGGACCACTACCAGAGAGATGATCTCACTCATCCATTTTCCGTGACGTGCTGTGTCGTTCACCCTGAAACATTAAACCTTTATGGTCTATTACCGACAAAATTCAAACGATGAACTCCCCAGCTTTCATATGATTGACAGACGGATACAATGCACACGATTCAATTCCAACGTGACCAGCAATGAAAATAATGGTAAGTTCCAACTAAAAACGGAATTACTGTGTGTGTGTGTGTGTGTGTGCAGTAAGGTTTATTTGTGGTCAGAGTGGAATAATGATAGCCGTCCGAAAGCCGCTGGATAATGATTATTAGGTCAACCCGATACAAAGATGATGCTTCTTTCGACCTGAAACAGTTTGACATTTTGGTGACCGGAGGAAAGGGGTGAGAAGCTACTTCCTGATTTTATGACAAATCTAAAAAGAATACCAGCAGATTAAGGTGAGCTGGAATCTAAATTGGAGTAAAACAGATCTGCAAAACTTGCTGTTATTAGTGACGTAGTATTAAACAACACACTAACCGTTATCACTCAGGTCAGCATTTCTACTCTATGCGACGCATGGAATTTCCGTCTGTTTAGTTTCCGACAGGCGATCGATCACATTACATTGTCCGACCAGCTTTCGTCAGGACTGTGTCAAATCGTTTCCTTTTTTCGGCCTCACCTATCATTGTACAAAAATTTCATGATCATGTCTTCTCGTAATCCCTGAGATTGCTGGTCCCGTGTTTTCTTTCCGTATCTAACGTTCAATCGATTGCACACGCGCGCGCATGAAAAACTGGGTCATCTGAGGACAATTAGATGAACGTTAGGCTTCATTCACATCGGATTGTCTTACCTTCAATCCATCCACCCGCCCCCCAATCCCCTCTGCACACTAACCCGTTATGTCCTACCAATTCGGACGCGGTAAAAACTGAAATGGTCTGATACGACTGTCTATATGGATCTGCCTGAGCATCTATTATCATCGGAAAAAAGTGCGGAAAACGGATTTAACAGTTCAATGAACCGCCGGAGTGGTTAAATAGAGGCAATCAGCAAACTATTAAAGAGAGATGACCATTTTTTCAGAAAATCTGTAGAATCTAACTGGTTTCCAAAGCGTATTGTAATTCCAAAGAAGACTGGTACCCCTTGAAACATCATTTATGAAATTAAGGTATAAGGTAAAATGTGCTCACTCGTTTTTTCTCCAGTGAGTGTATCAAACTAGTCGTTCCTGACAGGTAGCTGTCGTGTAAGGAAAAACCGCAAGAAATCAAATGAAGTCCGTTCAGGACCGCACTTAATCCATTTTTTTGCGGATAAACTTCGTAGTGAAAACCGCTATCACTTTTTCCCTTAGTGTGCAAGAAAATGAAAGCAACTTGGTGAGGTGACATTCAGAGAAAAGGTGATGATGATCAAGAGTGAGAACGCGCATGCACAGCAGCATCGATTAAATGAAATTGCATCTCCGTTTGTTGAATAGTCGAGGCCTGAAAACCTGTAAATTTAAGAGGCAACATAAAAGAAAAATTGTGAAAAGCTGTGGGACGAGCGTAGAAAGGTTTAAATTTATTGTGGGTGACAAAAGTGGAGATGGAATGAGAGAGAGAGGCGGGTTTAGAGAATGCGATGCATCTGATAGGATTGAGTCACACAGACAGTCATATGATTCGCGCTTGACAACGAAGTCGACCCGCGCTACATAAGGAAGAGTTTCATATCTAGACATGTTTTTTAAAGAAGGGCACACATACACATCCCCTGCTCATTGCTTTCGATTAATAACCCTAAACTGATTAGCTGACTATCATTGTGTAAGCATTTTTCTCACGATATGATGTGTAAAAGCATGACTAGGAATATCCAAAAACAACTGTTCACTCACTAACTTGTTTTCTCAATGTTATCAATAAGAGACATCAGAAAACAGACCAGGAACTGTAAGTCCATTGATATGAATTGCACGAGAAAGCAAATTTATATATTACTTACTATGTCAATCTCAGATGTCGAAGGCGTGAGGTATAAAATGTCAGCATTTAGACTTGAAAAAATGTTTAGTGCACGTGGTTAGACCATATGAGTTCAGCAGAAAATATCTAAGGCATTCGAAATGCTATGATCATTTAACGTTTGAGTTGCCAACCAAGATATTGCGGGCGGGTGATCCGGAATATGTTGATTGTCCTCGGTTGAGGCGCACTTGGGTTTAAAGAAAGATCAAAACCTTCGGATCGTTCAGAAATGGAACGTACGACTGATTGAATGTGTTGACGAAATGATTGTTGTTGGATGCACCACCAACCACTACGTAACTGGTGTACTTTATTGTGAAAATCGACGTACTGAGTGGTACTTTTCAATGTTAAGGGAGGAAAGAGAAGGAAATTGAACTACGCTTTACAATACATCTTGGGTTACATTGAGAGTGAAAAACCTTAAACCATTGGGGCATGTGAACTGGCATCGGTCGCCAAAATTGCCACCCATTTAATTCAACAGAAGTGGTGAGAGGTTTTGATTCGGTTGTCTTTAATAATTGAGTTAAAAGCGTTTGTATATGCAGTCCAGAACGTAAGCATGAGCAGTCTTGAGTGTTTAGTTGATCATGAACAAAATTGAAGTTGTAATACAGGCAACCGCACTGATAGTAGTACGACGCCTACAATAAGTAAGCTGCTCAGAATCACAGGAGAGGAAAGTGCCCTGTTAATAAGTCTTTGATAAAACCGAGGATGAAGCCATGGGCCGAAAGAATTCGTGGGAAAAATTATAACAGTGACAAACGCCACAATACCAGCATGGTCTTCTTAGACATGATGAAGACAGTGCTGCCAACCCAGTCACGCTGTACACAACAATTGGGATCGAAAATCCACCCATTAGGCAACTCGTACTCTAAATCACACGTTATATACTAGTTTGAATGTGCATGCGGAGTATTTTGCAGTGATCTAATACACAGGCAGTTGTATTGGAGCACATATCATTCGGGATTAGACTCTGGTTTAGTGAGCCACCAGAATGCCAGTCTCCTCACATGTACATCACTCACCACTAGCACAATTATACATAACCACATAGAACCAATTTGAACAAAATTACCTATCCAAGAACACCGAACACAAAAAATCTGCGTGATCTATCGCTTGACATCTACTAATGACGATTCAAGGTCTGAAGCCGATGAACCGATTTCGGGTCATGTATGCTAAAACCAATCACTGGCTTCTCACGTTCGCGTAATCGGAAGTTCGAAACCTGGCCAGAGTGTACAGAAGGAAATGTCAGTCACACTGATCGTGTTTTGCTAATGTTGAACATTATTTTAATTTGGTTTTGTCGTATTTGTGTATAAATGAGGTGCTGACAAAAGATATGCGCTGTTTTGCCTGGGGCATTGCATCAGCTGAGATGCAGCGAAGTAGGCCTTGATATAAATAGTTCAACCCATTTTCCCTGACCGCTCTTATCACGAAGATAAAATGCCGGTTGCGTGGGTCCGTAAAACAGATTGATTAGGGGAGGGTGGGAGGATGAGAAATAGTCAATATGGACATTGAAAATTCTGTAGACATCACAGTCACGTGATATTTCCAGCAAAGGTTTTGGTATTCAGTTAAACTCAAAGTGAGTTATGACAACAATTATTTTTTTGGTTGTTCTCATCTAGTAGACTTATCTACAGTAACGATGTTTCCTCTACTTCCGCGAAACACACACAACACGTGCGAGTATTACTGAGACAATCTGAGGAAAGTGTCAGTGTATTTCGGTAAACGGATAAAGGATAGAAATTCCATACTGATAAGGGGTGATTCCGCTAGTCATGGTTCATCCAAACTCCTGGAAAAAATGATTTCGATGCGGGAATTCGTACAAGTAAATAGCAAATTCCGCAAACAGAAACTTCAAATAATCACAGAGAAACTAATTTTCAACACGATAATGCCGCGGATCACAATCGGTGTTCAAAAAGAATGCATAAGAATAACGTGCCCTGTGTGTGACCTGAACTTGAACCCGACACAGAACAAATCTGGGACGTTCCTACAGAAAACGTATCAAAAAATACCAGAATCCGCAAAAAGCTAAGTTATCTTTGACGACGTAGAGTGTGCGCAACAATATGGGCAGAGAAATTATCCGAACTTGCTTCCAGGTGTGTCGAGAATGTGAGACAACATTTTAAGACCAGTTGATCAATGCAACCAGTATCAAACTGGCTTCGGTGGGCAAATTCCTTAGGGTTACAATGGCTTTTACCGTGAAAATCGGAATGTTTCAGTATTTGGTTCGTTTAAACAAAAGGCAACTACTGGATGGCATCTCATATTTGGTTGTTGATTCAATTCCGGAGAATGGTAATGATTCGTCAACTCAGTCCGTCACTTTGATCTCATCAATGATTCGTTCAGTGACTCGCCTTTCCCTGACCGCAGCCTGATGTAGTTAACCGAACAGATCGAGAACTTGGGCATGACCCGGTGGGGGGGGGGAGGTAGACCGAAAATGGATCAATCTATTGTCTGCGAATATTTCCAAAACACCACCGACACCATCAGCAACAACAAAACAAAATCTCTACCCCTTCAGTTCGACACCACATAACACAATCAGCCAAATATATTCATCACAGGAAATCATTGCACTAATTTAACATTTTTCAACTCTGTATATAAGTAAATTAATCTAAGGAAGAAGTTATTCAAAAAATGGTGTTCGCTACTGTATTTTCCTAATGTCATACTGGGCGTAATTCCACATATCGTGCATCTTATCGTTGAAACTTTTTCCAGTTCTTCATTTTCTCCTTCTATTTATTCAATCAAATGGACAGCCAGAAGAGAGAAACTGAGACCACCCCGCCACGGTTACTGATGAATGGCCACGTAAACTGAACTGAACTGAATGGAGAATCTGACCATTCCCCATATTCCTCTCTATTATGACTAAAAGATTAATTTTTCAACCGACCAAAACGCAGGGAGTTATATAAAAGGAATTTTGAAGTTACCGATTAAAATCTTAGGTTTCTTTCAGGGTGCAGTCGTACCTACTCGTTCCCAACGTAATTAACTTAGCAGTTACATATTCGGTCAATTTACTTAAGTATGTTCGTGCCCTGTCAGGCGATTTCTGTTTCACACAGCATCGCACTTTATTCACAGATTGCACGTGATAATCCCAGCTACTAAATCACACTTCGAATTCCATTTTTATGTCTAAGTGTTTGTGTGATTCTCAGATTATGTCAACCATGAATAAGAAAGGAGTCCGTCTTACTAGCCACACCGGCATACGGTATAGAAACAACCGTGAAGACAGCCCGAGGTGGAGAAAGTATCAAATAACATTGGGTGCATGATCGGATAATCTAAAAAGGTGAAGTCGACGTGTATAGCAAATGAAGCGTGAAGTGATAAGCTAGAAAGTACTGTACGGCTGTTTCGACATGGTTGGGTCTCATCAGCAGTGCGAACCCATCAACCCGACTGGGGGTCGAACCAGGGACCTCTCAGGCAGAACGCAAGCGTATTTGTGCTATACGTGTGCTATATCGTGTAAACAAAATGAAAAACGGTCTGAACAGCTGCCCGGTGGTCGAGTAGGTAGTACGCTTGAGTTCTTCCTGTGAGATCCCGGGTTCAATACGCAGTTGGGTCAACTGATTCGCACTGCTGATGATACCCAACCCGGTCGAAACAGCTGTACAGTACTTCCTAGCTTTTCAGTTCACGCTTCATTTGCTATATACACGACGAATTCGTCTTTGGAATCGAAACATATCCTTCATCACTCACTTTAGACTGGATAATCCACAAAAAGATAAGTCGATTGATGTTTTCCAACTAAATGGTCGATCGAGCACACGGAAGAGGAGGCTTGCCACTCACCAGTCGTTCACTNNNNGTTCACTAAACAATTAAAGATTGTACAACGACTCGAATCATGCATCATCTTGCTTTGCACTTGTACATAGTGCAAGGTGTGCTTGTGAATAGAGAGTTTGAATTTGATCAATACACGCCTGTCAAATTTCACCTAAATCACTTTAAGCTCGAATATAAAATTCGCGGTTATTTTGTTTATAAATCAATGTGTCCTTTTGAACTCATATTATCTTCCGTGGTGTAGTTCAGAAAAACTTCCAGACGCTACGCCGCGTATTAGCCGCTCACCTTAGCTATCTCATCATCCTGTTGCTCGATCATTGTGTTAAAGTTAACGAAAAGACTGGAAAAGTATTCTAAAGGATACCAAGAACCATTTGTATTTTCATTTGACGACAAGTCACTGAGACTTGTCAACTTAGTCTTATACGAGATTGATTCTCTCCCGCATAGATATTTACCACGATTCCCCATAGACAGCTTTGGTTAGCAGGTCTATATTAACTTAGGCAGTTTGCAGAAACCTTGGGGTCTGAAAACGTCTTTCAGTTTTTATTCGATTTTAAGCTTTGTGAGTGTAGTCTATACTCTCAGAAAAGTCTAACGGTATGAAACTTATTCGGTCAACAGATAACCTGTACAGTTAAATACGCCAAAATCCCTGCTTTGTTTTATTATATGAGCGCACAAACATCCAGAAGCCCTGCACAATCGAGAATCACTGAAATTCATCACGAATAAAATAGTAAAGCGGCTTTTAACATTTACGTCATCATACGTTTATTATAACCTCAAATTTTAACCAGTTGAATGATCAATAAAACTAGTAATATGTGAATCGAGGACACCCTGGGGTTACTCAAACAATTATGGATTCATGATGTGATCACATAAACGTAAATTAATTTATAAGAAACATATAATTAGTTCCGACTGGAAGTTTAGGCACGATCAGTTGAGTTCGTGCAGTGACGCATGCTTCTGAAGCATACATGTGTTGTCGATTTTAAGACTAACTGAACACCGTAACTTAGACATTCACCGTCTGGTGAATGTTTGGATTAGCCCATTCGAGTTTTCACAGACGCCAGGCACTGTTGATGATTTTAGATGTGGGTTTCACTCCTTTGTAGTTCGTCGACTCCCCACTACGTGAATGCATTTCAATGCGGTGGAAATGTTTGTGATAACCGAAAAAAGCACTGGATAGCTGTTTCATCCTGGTTTGTGACTCGTCAGCAGTGCGTACCTTTTGTGTCCCTGTAAGGACTCGAAAACCCACATCCAAGATCATCAATAATGCCTGGTGCCTGTGAAAAACCAAATAGGCTAATCCAAGCATTCACCGTCTAAACTGATTGAGTCATTCTACAAGGTGATAACTGTCGACCTCAGGGCAAAGAGTTTGAAGTCTCAACTGGAAGGTTCACGGTTCGAGTCCCGACAGGGACACAAAACATACGCACTGCTGACGAGTCCCGAAACAGGACAAAACAGCTGTCTAGTGTTCTTTGTCGGTTATCACAAGCATTTCCACCGCATTTTAACAACGTAACTATTTATTTACGATTGCAAATTAACAAGCAGCAGCACCCACTGAGGGCTGGGAAATGGACAATCCGGGGGCTCTTCCGGGACATGTAAAGTTAGATAGACCGCTCATACCTGCCAGCACACAATTCGTTTGTATTGGACATTCAATCCATGGATATTATCTTCTTTGTAAACAGGATGGGGTCAGCATGGTCGGGAGTGAGTGTCTCGGGCTCTGGAATGGCCATTCGTCCCGAACCCTTTTAGAAAAGCTCCCACACCACCAAGCATCTCAAATAGCTTCTTCTAATTGAGTCCTACTCTCTGCTTCTTTTTAGTGTAGGTATGAACACCAAAATGAGAGGTCGAAGGCGAGTACCTGGCGCTTTCCATCGGGTTGAATGATCGCTGATAGTCAATCTAACGAATTCGTCTAAAACTCGATTCCACAATACCCACACTTGGCGTAAAGAGCTCATAGTGGCAACAGTACTCGGTGCAAACTGAATCAGTTTCCAAAGTCCACCTATGGAATCTGTCATCGTGACGCTCACCGGCAAGTGTGCGGCCCAAGGGCAATATGGGTATCCTGGATAGTCGGAAACTTCCGAAAGGTGAATGAATTAGTCTGCTAGTCACCGGATCCGAGAGGATCATAGATGCCCTATACCAACCCGTTGTCTTGCCGGTCGGGTACTTAAGACAAAGACCTCGGGCATGGAAGGCATCCACTTCGACATTCACATACCTCAGACTGCTACACTCGTACAAAACTCGCTTTTTCAAAATCTGTACTCAGCCCATCCACTTAACCCCACACAGCACACCCGTTTTCTCATTACACGTTTATTCGAATGGTTCCACCAACTTGGGTTCATCTTATAGCTTGGCAACTGCCTTAGTAGTGCTCTGTCACTCAGAACCTACCGTTGCATTCCTCTGACTCATCTTACGTTCGAGCCGGCTTCCTTCAACGTGATAACTCTGATAAGATTTGTGCCATTCTGTCACGTTATTGTCTTATTTTACTCTGTATTTATCTAGCGTTCTGTCATGTGATCCCGAGACCGCGTGGACGGCTGATCCGGTCGGTTCCAGGCCACCTCTCTGTCGTCCGACATTCACCGCACTAATCCGTCACTCATCTTACCGCTTTTCCTTGTCCCTCGCACTCTGTGTGATGTTACATGCACTTTCGAACGTCTCACGCTGCACACGATGTTACTGTGACCTACGTTCCGTAAACCGAGTTCTCACTTTTGAATGATATACGTATTTTCTTTATAGCTAAAGTTATTGCCCCAACTTCCCGATTACGCCGGATACTTCGAACTTGTCTCCACATATTTAGTGTCCTTAATTCCAATTTACTGCACAATTTAAAACTGACTACTGAGATCACTGCTTTGACTTCGATGTGCGATTATTTGCTTCCCTGCCTCCGCACTGCTGTTCACCGGTGACCAACAGCAATAAGAGCAGTGTGAGATGAAGAAAAATGATGATGCAAAGGCTTAAATCGTACGAATTCCCACCATGTTTTTGCTGAAACTATCGAAATCTCTTCATGAGTTGCAGCACTTCACTTGTGATTCGGTAAATCATACAGTTTAAGAGTACTGAGGAGTATTTTACTGTGCGATTGCAATTTGTACAGATTTTCAGAAATTAAACATTGGCAGACTCTAAATGATCAATAAAAAACAACGCATTAAAAAAGTACATCACAGGAGTGAAATGACGCTAATTGCGATTGGAAAACAGCCTAACCTGTCACCCCCCGAAACGTCAACCCGGCGGGTGTTTACATTTGACCCCTGTCACAATCAGATTCAATCCTCAACGTGTTTCCTGTCATTAAATCGCTCATAAAATGAACAGTCATTTCAGAATCAAGGGAAACTGGTCGAACTGCTTTTGAATAAGAAAGTATTCCCACTTATTTTTTACTACCAGTTAAGCTGAATAGAGTCACTCCGATTAATCAACAGACTGATAAATACTGTCAACTTCACTTTCACCGTGAATGCAATAGCTCAATCAAATTTCGCGGCCGGTTACGTTTGAACGAAGATTCTGAGCAATTGGGGCAGTTGGTGACAGCGCTATCCGATTAGAAGAACATTGATTAATAATGTTCCTTACAGACGCTATTTCTTCACTTGACCTGTTTTACTGATGTTTCTAGCTCTGCAAGCTGCCTTCCAAAACATGTGGAAAATGTTGGTTCACGCCACGGTTTCAAAGCACAACCAGATTTGGATAGAATTTCCGAGACCCTTGGACGAATTCATATATTTTTATCAATTTACTAGTTGTCTTTTTTCTCTCTCACCAATCCAACTCTTCTCGGAATATAGTGAGCAGAGGTTTGTGTTTCAGAACATCGATCGCAGGTGAACTTGCAGCAAGCACGAACGGAAACCTATACGTTGCTAACTACTGGGAGGCTTTAGATTGCTTAGTGAAGTGTTCCCACCAGATATAAGCAATGCTTCGGATACATTCGTGGTCAAATGCAGAAATTCAATTAGCATCTTTAGCGAAGAAAGGCCAGGTATCGCAACCGTAAAGCAAAACACAACAAACAGCGGTGATGTACACCCTACCCTTAAGGGACAATCGGATGCCGTGGCGACGCCACAGGTTTCGCAGGTTATCAAAAGCTGCACCAGCTTGTGCTATTCGTGATGTGATCTCCTCCCCAACACCAACACCAGCTGCGATCAAGCTCCCGAGGTACTTGAGGCTCTCAACTACTACTTGTTCATCACCACAGGGGGTGAGTGCGGGGTCATGCTCCTGCCAGTCTTGAACAAGCACTTTGCACTTTGATGGTGCAAAGTAATTATCATACCCGGACACCTCGATCGCCAAGTGATTTGAAGCGTTTTAGATTGCCTGTGTGTTTTCACTCAGCAAGGCGATGTCATCGGTATATTCCAAGACAAGAACTCTGTTCTCTGGAAGGAGTTCGACTCGACCGTTTGCTGGACAGGAAAAACCGTTCTGTAGAACATCCTCTATGACAAAGTTGAGAAGGGATGGGGATATAGGACAACTCCACTGGACACGGTGAAGGGTGACGAAAGCTGGCCATAGGCCTCTACCCGACCTGAGGTATGAAGACATAACCTTTGAAGATCGACAAATACTTCTCCGGTACTCCATTCTTCAACAAACAGTTCCATAGTGCGTTCCTATCGACAGAGTGGAAGTCCTCGCGGATGTCTAAGAAGAAAATGATTGTTGGTCTTTGATGAGCATGGCAGTGCTCTAGCAGCCGTTGGAGGGTGAAGATTTGATCGATGCATCCGTGACCGGCGCGAAACCCAGTCTAGTCCTCATTCATCGTGTACAGTCGGCGGAGAATGACGGACGCCAACGGATTTGACGATATCGGGATAAATCTTACACCCCTATGATTGGCGTTGTCATTGCGCGGGCCCTTTTTGAAGATGAGGACGACAATCAACTCCCCCCAAGAGGAGGGGACCTGCTTACTGTTCCAAAGTTTAGAGAACAGAACTTGTAGTTCTCTAACTAGCTTCATTCCACCATCTTTAAATAGAGCTGGAGGAAGGCCATCGGAGCCCGGCGCTGTGTGACCTCCCAAGGCTTGGGTTTTCTTAAGAATATCTGCCTCAGAAGGTGGGTCTGTTGAAGCAGACCATGGGACGTGCGCCGGAATAGCTGTGAGAAGATGACTCTGGCGGCCAGCTAAATTGTGCCTTGAAGTACTCCGACCAGCGTGCAAAGCGTCGCTATTGATTATGAATGGGCGAACCGCCAGCTTCGCAGTTTGTTTCGCTCACACCAAAGGCTTTCCTACCGGTGACCCAGATGAGCTGGAACAGCTTATGGGAATTACCCATGGCGGCAGCACGTTCCACCTCTATTGCGCGTTGAGACCACCAAACATCGCGGTCTCTGCGTAGTCTTGCGTTGAGCTTACGACTCGTTGCGTGTCGTGTTTCATCATGCTCGCTGCCGGTCGGAATTGACCGACGTGCATCAAGAAGGCATAGAGACTCCGCAGAGATCCAGAGTGTCGCGAGACGACGTGTTAAACCACAACTAACTAAGGCAGCAGAATGTAGAGCATTTTTTCGTAAGCGACCATTTGTAGTTAAAATCATCGTGTGGGGTTGGTTCTAGCTTTGCAGCTAGCGCATTTTGAAAGACATTTAGACAAGCTGGTTTGGACAGCTTATCACAGTCTAACCGCCGTTGTGCTGTGCGACTGGGACGCCCACTAAAGCACATGGACAGNCTGCGTCCGTTTTGACCCAACGAGGGTGGGCGCCAAGTGGCGTACCGGTAATTAGAGTGTCTGAATTTCGTACTGGCGAGGAACAGGCGGTGGTCAGAAGATAGATCCAACAATCGTTCCCCGTTTCCGGAGCTACAGAAATCTAGTCCGAAGGCCCTCCCATGTGCGCCC
>UZAN01040974.1:43896-54213 GCA_900618425.1 Echinostoma caproni
CACTGATAGCACAATAGGGTTTGAGCTACGTAATGCGATTCATGGTACAAAAACTGACAAGACCAATTATAAATAAGCGCTAGCCGATAACGGAATGAGCAATTTGGTAAAGAAGTTGTAATCATGTACATGTATAAGAAGACTGCAGATGGGAGCCGTATTTCGAAGCGGACTACTCCTATGCTTGTCAGTAGCCAGTTCCAGAGAAAAGCCAACAGGGTTTGAACAACTTGGTCATTAGCTGGGTTCATATTTTTCATTAACTGTCACACTGCCCGTCAAAAATATCGTAAAGCAAATTAAAAACCGTCGGAAACAACGTGATCGAGGCACACATTTGTATCTAACTGATTTTTTGGAAGTTCGTGCAGGACAAGGGGAATGTTTACACCTCAAACCAACAAGTAGTCATNGTCATTTTGATACTCATGAGGATTCAGAAATCGCATTTTCTGACATCGAAACTCTATGCAGTCTGGTGCTATGAATGCATTTCACTGCCTTAAAACTTGTCAAATAATATAAAATACTGCATTGCTAACCTTCTAACGCTTCGCCCTTTAACGTCTGTTTCGATTTATTGAGTTTATAGTAGTTATTAGTGGTATAAACAATAGATCCTCGTAGAATGACACCATGAGAAATGCGAATTCTTCATGTACTCCCTCCCCTAAGACAAATCTGCGGATAACCGATAATGTTTAGCTCATCATGGTAATTGATTAACGAATTATAAGTTATTTTATTTCTCTGCGGACATCTATTTTCCACTTTCCAATTGCGTCGACAGCTGGCACGGCTGATCGATCGATCGATCGATCGACTGATCAGTTGATTGCATACTAGTCTGGAAATATATGTAGATCAGATGTTGGAAAAGGCAGTTTATGGCATTAGGAAAAATATAGTAAATCTGTTCACGCACCGCCATGGTGCGCAGGGTAGTTGCGATCTGAAATAAACGCTTCTACTGAATTAAAGCACTTTCATTGCTCTACAGACGTTCGACTGATCAGACCAATCGCTGACCGAAAATCAGACATGCTAGTGTGCTTCTGGTCGCTTTTTTTAGCTAATACCAGTTTATCTGAAAGTCCCTTGTCAGCGCTACGTCTGCACACGAAGAGGGAAACACACTCATGCATACACTTGTGTGACTGTTTTTGTGCTGATAAATTTTCCAAACTAAAGAATTTAGCGTCAGACGAAAATCCGATTGGTCATGAGCGGGACCACTAAGGGATAAACAGGGTGATGAAACCGTACACATATTTACGTTGGTGTGTGTAAATGTGTTAGTATGAGTGTAGCTTTTGGTGTAATTCTAGTCCGTTGCACGTTTTACAACCGTCGCTCGAGAAGAGGAGCCGGTCTAGGGTTTATTGGTTTTATTAACAAAGGCTTTGGGGTTTACATCGGATTAATGCGGCTATATATATATATATATATTGCTGGATCGTGCGGTCCATAACGATTCTCTTTTTGACCAAACACATGTTTTTAAATATCCGACATCCATTCTATCCCACGCCCATCTCAAATATTTTTATTACGCCATAATGAAGATGAAATTTCGGTTGACTCTAGAATAAGAATGAGCCATGACTAGAGCTAGAATGCTGATATTTTCTAAGGTAAATCATTGTTTGGGTAAATCGGAAAACACTGTCTTCATCGTTTTATGTTGTGCAAAACTGAAACATTTGGAGGCAGTTTGCACGATTTGACCAGGATGAAACCATGTCTGGTTCTCTTGTTTGTTTTTCGCGAAAGCTACGAATTAACCAGTTAGAAAGCACGCGTAATAATCGAGCGTTCAAAGGTGACAAGACTCATACCTTTTATTTGGTTAGTTCAGGAACACACTGCTGACTAAGAACTTCAACTTCCGTTTATCTAGAATGAATCTAATGTCATTGCACCAAATCACCTGAATCGTCTGTGCACCCAGCGACAGAAAGCCTATTATCTAGTATACACTGCTTGGGGAAAAGACTTACGAGCCCCAGTTTGTGACAGTGACGAAGCGTATTTCGTGTAGATAGGGGCTTTCTGTCGGAATTTTCGAGAAACGTTCAAAGGTTTGAAGTGTCTCAATTCCCCTGAGCGAAAATCAGCAGCTCCAACTGGGGTAAAAATGAAAACAAACCATATTTGGTATTGATATGTGGTGTATCGCTGACAAACACAGTCTGACGAGTGCGACAAATAAAACTCTGTACTTACGACGGAGTGTGAACAACTCCTAGTCAGCGATTATCATCTACCAAGTGACGAACAGATTTCAACCAGACTGCAAGATCATAATATTGCGCAAATGACAACTTCCCCGTGCCTGATAGTGGACAAAAATGCGCAACATTTCAAATTGATAGAAGTCAAAATCCCTGTTTATTTGATGGATAGAACAATTAAAATGTACTACAGGGTTTTGTATTAGATCATGGTTAAGATTTAATGTATGAAACAAAAGCTTCCATGTCCTGATTAAGTAACTTGATAAAACGTTCCCCTAAATCAGTGAATCCAGACGGGTTCTTCTTATGGCTTCTGTTTCAATGCATATTCGTCCTTTGTTTAGCACTGAATGATGCGATGATACTATCACTGACTTCAAACGGACACAATTTGTTTCTTACAGGTCAATGAGTGAAGTTGAAGACCGCGTCATAGTTATTCACGATCATTGTGGTGCTTCATGGTGTTATTTATTAGAAACAAATAATCGGATCGACCAAATGCTGCTATCTGATTCTTCATTAACGATTTTCTTCCGCCTGAGGATGAACGGGTTCCCTGAAAGCAATCACCAATAATCTTGAGAATATGGTGAAAATTCGCCTCCTCAATATTGCTGGGCCTTTTTGAGCAAAACCTTTGTGCTCCTTGCATGACAACACTGGTTGATGACGGTGGTCGAGTAAAAGGTAAGCAAAATTAGCAAAGAAAAAGGTCGCTTGTCGGACAAAACACCGAGCAACTTAAAGGATCCATTTCAACCCCATGGATGCAATCATCAATGTGCCTGGAAGTGCCCTGTTAAAATGATTGGGATAAGCGTTTTCATCAAATAGGGAAGACCTTCAGAGCAGCAGCATTTACAACGTAAAATCTCCTTTATCATAAAATACACTTTGTCGGTGATCAATACAAGCCTCTCACTGATTATGAATTTATTTGTGCAGGAGTAAATTTCACTTATACACGGCTCAAACTTGGTTATAATTCGAAGCTCCGGATCTTAGTTGTAAACATGATCTAGAGGAATTTTCGTTGTAATGTAACATAGGCATACATTGTTGCATTCACTTGAAGTTACTGCGTATTAACTGGGATTGTGTTTTACCCATTTTTGTTTGATGAAATGTAGATGGAGTAAACCTCATAGTCTTGAAGATCCGGGTTTCAACGGTAGAAACTGCAACCTAAGCCCTGAAACTTGCAGTGGCGAACCAGATGGGCACCGCTAAGTCAGGCATGATTTCGAAACAGACAAAACCAAAGCTGTCTACCACCAACTTTGAAATGGCGTAGTTTTTTTGACAGAATTATAGATGAATTATTCTTAAATTAATGTCAGTCTCAAAGACCAAAAATGTAACTGGGACTTTGCAAAATAGGTAGCTCTTTGAAGATTCCTACCGTGTCTTTGAAAAATAGCCCATGAGCTTATTTTCCATAATTTTATTCTTTGGTTGATACGAGTGTATGAACAAACAAATCGTTTTGAGGTGCAATTCATTTCACTTTGCAGTCTGAAGGAACAATCAAGTTGATGAAACTGAGAAAAGAGAAGAATTTGAGGGAATAAACGAGGTCCCCCGGTTATTCATAACTATACCGATTCTGAAGAAAACTACATGCTCATTGATGTAACAGAAAAATTCCATCAGAGGCAGTACACCAATGAAAAGATCCAATACGGACCGAGCCGTTTGTGTACTTTGCACTTTTTATGCCACTCAAACAAAACCGAAGCCTTATCTGTTCCCTCGTACCCAGTACCGAAATCAGTTGTGTAAGAGAGAGCTCAGCTTGTGAACCGGAATGCCCGAAAACAAGCACTTTTATTTGACGTTTACTCCAAGAACGTCATTTGGAATAAATTACACAAGAAACCGTTTGTCTTTTAGGTCGATGAGTATGGGGAAAAAATAAGAAGCAGTCACAGATGCAGATTTCCTTGAGTAATCAGTATAAAAAGGGCCTGATTCGTCGATAGATGGGCAACGTGATCTCCGGCACGTTTCTACCCCATTTCACCAGTCACCTCATTATTTCCATAACCCCATATATTGATTTGAACTGACTATCCTTCGGACTTAACATTCATGCACAATCCTCTGTTCATCCAGTCATTGATACACTCGGAAGCCCTTGACCCGATTTTCGCTCTTTTTTGGGCTCCACATTCCCTTTCGGTTTTGAAATCTAAACCCATCGCTTGGAAGGCCTGTGTGTCACCACTGTGTCACCTATTTCGTACCACGAGTTCGAAATATGAATTCACTATCAGTATCATTTCCTTGACCATCTTTTCGCGTTGGACAACCCCACATGGGTGTACCAATTAGGTAAAGGAGGAAGAAACACACTTAGAAACCGATAACATCCTCAGGGAAATTGTAAACTACCTCCCAGATTCTGGTGAGGTGTATCACAGTTCCTCTAAAGCTGCCCATCAAGGCTATTTGATAACAATCACCGCAGCATTTCTCTGTCTTTTCAACCTACCGCTTTTTCCGGTGTTTCTCGTCCACGGTGAAAACAACAGCTGCACCAGGTTTTTCTGACTACATAATGTGGGTTCCTTGACCCTGAGCGTTATCAGTGATGCAGTGGTTCTGGTCAGGCCCACATTTTGAAAACAGTCTCTGTGTAGATCAATCCTGGGTCTAGCTGAGCACGCGCCCAACAACATTTATTCAATTACACTGTGCACTATAAAGTGGGAGAGAGAAACCAGAAGAATATCATTGCTATCCGGATGCAGATGTAAGTCCATTGAGAGATTTGTTTACTTTCTCTCTCTTTCCCTCTCGCTCTCTATACATATGTGCCAGTTTTGTAAACAACGGTGTTGATTGTTGTTTTTCTAGCTATATGTACGTTAGCTTATATATATATGTATATATACATATACAGGTATTGACCAAACTCGTGCAACATCCTGCTTTTCATCACATTTGTTCCTCTCAATGCATAGTTTTTCCAGCCTCATTTACGGGATTGAATATAATATTGCCCCACATCAGACGCAACATATCTGATATAATACCCACTTATGTCTTTGCTTCTTTTAGCCACGTGCCATTAAATGTACAATTTCGCGATTTCAACGATTTTTGCTAATGCATCAGTTGCGAGATAATAAGGTTACAGCAGAAAACGTAACTGTAATTTATTTATTAAAATGAATCATAGACTTTATACAGGTATTACACTTTCATCTCATCCATGTACCATTTGCTCCTCTTCGTTTCTGTGCACTGGAGGCAGTCGCTTTAGGATGGAATCCACCAAGTTTACTGCCAAACAGAATTTGCAAGTTTCCTCTAATACGCCGCACACCCTTAACACCGGCGATCTGTGGCAAGGTAGCTGACTTATCCCTGTTTCCGATAGAGGGATAAGTTTCCGAATAAAATAAAATCCCAGCTGCTGCACCTTAATAAAACGAATTTGACATTGAACCCGACCCGTCTAGAAACGGCATAAGTGTGAAAAAATAATATTTATTTTGGTCTAACCGTTTTCTACGTTGGTGAGGAAGTAAACAAATTTTCGGGGTTTCATTCTACCAAAGTAAAAACACAACACTCTTTTCTATAATTTAAGACGCAATGCTGATCTTTTAAGAGTATATGAGAATCATTTTAAATCCGTTGATATTAATACTGCGAGGCACCAGCCATTTGCAAATCAATACTTAAATCACTCGGATTGAAATGACAACTGCTTCGATCAGATGGTTATATCAAACAGAATGACCAAGTTACGCAACCATTTCAGTCAACTGATTACAATTTTATAAACCTACTATACCACAGTCTTCTTATGAATCATGACTTTTAAGCATACCGTGTGATCATGTATTATTTTTCGCACCTGAGAATGAATGGTTAACTAGAGTTCTCCTCTTTAGGTGTCTTTTCAGTGAACAATATGAAGATTTCGAAAATTACAGGGAACGTTCAAAATCGTGTGAATAAATCAGATCGACAACAATCTAACATATTGATAAATCGGTGAACGTAAGGGAACAGCCTAACCTTTCGAAGCTCAAAGATGGATGCCACTTAAATGACTTCACACCAAAGTCTTTCATTCAAAGTGACCATCATAAGCTCTTAAAAGATTGCTATAGACTACAAATTAGCTGCAACATAATTTAAAACTATCGGGAATACTGTAACTGTTTAGCGCTTTCTGCAAGAAAGATTTTTTATTCAAAGATGTAGGATTCTGAGGTGATTCACATATGAGAATTTCTAAACCAGCATTGGTATCCAGAACTACCGAGTTATGGTCACATTTGATAACCAGTATCAAATTAGATGAATATCAGTATCAGGTTCCATTCAGTAAAAATAAGATATACCCAAAATATTGCAAAAATGCTGACAAAATTGATGTGGGGAAATGTCCTGTAACGTAGATCAGAACGAAGCCAAGGATAGGACCTTTTCTTATTGCGCAGTCTGCCTTAGCAGTTGGACTGTTGTTTGACATAAAGGGTACTGCACTAGCAAGGAAACTGATATAAATTGAAAAATTGTATCTCCCAGAAGTAAAATGTGGATCATGAATTCAACCTCAACGTGTTACGATCCCATTTACATAGAGAAAATTGAAGGATTGTTTTTATTCTGTTTCCCGCAGAAACCTACATGCATACAGACACACATACATACATACATACATACATACATACATATATACATACACACGTACAAAACATACATACATACATACATACGTACATATATATATATATATATATATATACATGCATGCCAGTATGCGGACTAAGACTGAGAATTTCCAGTTTGAGGGCCGAAACTTTGTCCCCTGAGCTGCTTGGTGGACGGCCAACACTAAACCAATGACCCAAACTCATTGCGTCTTGTCTGATGAATCGCAAAGACCAATCCGAGAACGAATGTGTAGGTCACCATAGCCGAGCGCTCCCGATGAAACGTTCAAACATTTAGCTCAGAGGTAAGCAACTCAAATCTAAAAACCCCGAAAATTTGCTCTTTAAGTAACAGCAAGAAGAAAAAGAACACTTACAATTATTCCATCAACAAACACATCAGAAAACAATCTCGTCGTATTCGACATTATTTAGTGAGTCGGCTACATTTTTTAAAGCTAGATAATCACCTGGAATTGTTTCCATTTACACAACACACTGGATGGTATTTACTGGCTAACTAATCTCTGAATCAGCTGCAGCAGATTGTCAACGTCAAATACTAATGAAAATTATGAAACAACCTGTAGCGATGCGATGGGTACTTTTCGTAATCCCCGCGAGAAAAAATACATCCTGATTTCCTCCTGTAACTGAGAAGTGGGCTGAGAAGCTGGGAAGCATTGAACAGCTGGTTTGATCTGGTTGGGTCCCATCCACTGTGCAGATCCATCGTGCTTACTCCCATATAATTTATTTTGTGCTTCATTTGGGAAAAGAGACTTAGAGAGGAACTGTGAACGTGAGCCTCGTAATCTTCCAGTGTATGCATGTACGCTGTAGGCGGACTCACATTTTGCACCACCTAAATCTACTCTACTGAACACAACAGGAGACTGACAGCGTATCCCACACTCTATGTGGGATGTAAAATCTAGGCAATAAATCACTGTTGCGTACTATCCTGTTATGGCGGCCACAAATCCGATCGGCTCACAACAAATAGGTAGGTCGATTTGTTCCCGATTGGCGCATGATTGCAAGTAACTTGATTGTTATCGAATCTACAATAGGGAAAGAAACTAAATTTGGGCAATCCAAAATTAACAGAACAGTTCATCGAATAATTGCAATGGATGTGTCTATTTTGACTTGCACACATTACCTGCCCCAAGCGGGAAAATATTACTGTTAACAATTTCAAAAGCAGCCACTGTATGCGCTATTATCTGCAGAGAAAAATTAAAATTTAACCAGAGACGTACACGTCACCAACATTGCGAGACCTATATTTTTTCAAACAAAAGTTTGGTTTTGTGGGGTCTGAACCCAACTGTGCTACAGGAAACTGCGTATACGCTCTATCTCCCTCTCATTCTATACGAGTGTCGATGCATCTAGACAAAACTATTTGGAGAGCTTGACTCTATGCACAAACAGTCAGTCATGTGGTTCTGAATCACTGAGTAGATTGCACATTAGGTCATTTTTCGTTTGAAGCTCCTGTTTGCTTGCTTTATCTTCATCGGGTTTTCAACGTGTGGTACTGCTTTGATAGCCGTTCATCACGAAGCGAGATGATGGGTTCTAGGCTGGTATTAAAGCCACGGTTTTGTTCCCCACCCTGCTCCGTATATTCTCTTTTGTCACATTGAACTTGACACTGTGGGTCACTGAACGTTTACGAAGAGGGGATTCTATCCGTATTTAGCCGCATGCGCGATGTCATTTTATTCCGCATATCCGAATCGTGACTGAAAACGACCTAAATGAAATGAGTACCGGTGATTTTGTGTATCATTTTTGAAATGAGTTTCACGAAACTAATTCTTAGTTTGGAATACTGAGGTGATAAATACCCTAGTGGAAACAAACCAACATCAACGTTTTGAATAAAAATTATGGAATAGTTATTCGTACAATCACTTTCAATATTCCCTATCTCAGTATTGCTGTAATTAGATTTATCTGGACGGCAATCAAAGTAAACTTTACTGGTAGACGCTGCAACTTCGAATCAAGCACCTAGAGCACATCACAGATCTTAGATTATTGCTTCTATACGCTGGGTTCTAACAATAATTTATTTCCGCTTCAAACTAGATAGACGCCCTTCGTCCGGTGGCAAGCGAGTAATACATTCGCTAAATTACTTTGTTCTTCTTGGTCAACTTTGACGATCGAAGGACTTGAATAAGCGCAAGTATTACAGCAAGATAGAAGTAAACACTAGGTCTAAACAGTAACAATACAGCGTGGTCTAAAAGTACGGTTTCAATGGACTGGGGAACTGAACTGGCAGCAAATGGGTTTTGTGATAATGTGGTTTTATAAGTAACATTCAATGTAAAAATACGACTTAGACGACCGGTGGTTGGGGTGAAGCAAATAAGATCATGGATGACATGTGGTACCTGAAAACCTAGTCTAGGGTGATCAAAAAACAGAAATAGGAAGTAAATTAGCAGACTTGAGATAAGAAAGCATCTTTTCAAATAAACCCTCACGGAGTCATCTGTCCGGATTTAGGGTTGCTTTTCGCATCATTCACAGCTTTTGGTTCCTGAAGTAAAACTCATCGTACATCTCTTCACCACATTCCTTCGAATGTCTCAGCAATGGCTTGATCCCTAGGATATTTTCCGATTGTTTTTCTAAACCACAAATTGCTTCTTAGGCGTGGATCACAAACCAAAACCTAATCGATCTTCCCAAGATGCCTTGTCTTTTATAGACATTTTTGTTTGTTCCGTGATGTGGGAAAACGAATCCGGAAATGTCGTGGCCCAAATGCATCGCTCAAATGCCGAGGTTTGCTTCGATTTCGGCGTCATTTAATGGTAGGCCTCGATTTACGGTACCCATCCGTCTGGATCTTAGACGTTAAAATTGCTATTAATTGGCTTATAAGTATGACAAACTGGCAGCGGGAATCAGTAGTCTAGCATCTGTAATTTCTCCACCTCAGCAAATGTATGATGCAGGAAATCTTTAATTTTTCGGTGGTTATTTTAGATGTTCAGTAATAGTGCTCAATTTACGCGTATTACACGCTCTTGCAGACCGCCTCGATGACTAGCACATGGTGGACTGAAAGACTAGCAGTGTGTGCGCGTGCGCTCTCTGACTTCAAATGCAATTTCGTATTAGTCCCCAGCTGCCCGTGAGGTATACAGTTCTCTTTCCGTTTCATTGTCGCTACAAGCAACAGGTGGCCACGGACATCGGAAACATATGCAGAGAGGAATCTGTATATAGGAAAGAAGATAGCTCAGTATGCACAGTGAGGCAGTTGAATAGACATTCGTATCTTTGGTCGAAAACGGATCGACGCTTGACTGTCCAGTAATTCAAAATCGTCGACACCAATCACGTCGAATTCCCAGCGATAGTGCACTATT